>VUYV01000274.1:306391-402789 GCA_008711295.1 Anarhynchus alexandrinus
GCCCAGAGAAGCTGTGGCTGCCCCATCCCTGGAGATGTTCAAGGCCAGGTTGGACAGGGCTTTGAGCAACCTGGTCTGGTGGGAGGTGTCCCTGCCCATGGCAGGTGGGGTGGAACTGGGTGATCTTTAAGGCCCTGTCCAACCGAAACCATTCTATGGTTCTATGATTAGGCAAGAACACTCTATTAAGAACAACTGAGCACAGCATACACTATGGGTGCCCAAACAATACTCTGAAGACATTTGTTCTTAGGCATTGGAGCCAGGCCCAAAAGTGAAGGCCCAATAGCTCCATCTGAGCACATCTGGAAACTGGATGTTGGTTTGGAGCCGGACACTGCCTTTCTGCTGGGGCAAGCAAAATAGAAGATAGAGAAAAGTGGTGCTTGACTGGAGGCTTCCTCGTGATGTATAATTAATTCTGGGGTGAAAGCTCGTAATCTGTGGTTTTGGCTCAAACCAGCCCCCGTGTAACTCACTTTGATAAACAAATATCAAAACTTGTTTATAGAATAGAATCANTGAAGACATTTGTTCTTAGGTATTGGAACCAGGCCAAAAAGTGAAGGCCCAATGGCTCCATCTGAGCACATCTGGAAACTGGATGTCAGTTCTGGAGCCGGACACTGCCTTTCTGCTGGGGTGAGCAAAATAGAAGATAAAGAAAAGTGGTGCTTGACTGGAGGCTTTCTCGTGATGTATAATTAATTCTGGGGTGAAAGCTCGTAATCTGTGGTTTTGGCTCAAACCAGCCCCCGTGTAACTCACTTTGATAAACAAATATCAGAACTTGTTCATAGAATAGAATCACAGAATGGTTTGGGTTGGAAGGGACCTTTAAAGCCCATCTAGTCCAACCCCCTGCCATGGGCAGGGACATCTTCAACTACATCAGGTTGCTCAGAGCCTCATTCAACCTGACCTGGAATGTTTCCAGGGATGGGGCATCTCCCACCTCTCTGGGCAACCTGTTCACAGGAAGCTTGAAAGTATAAAATAAAAATAAATCGCTCTAATTGAGTATATAAATGGCAATGAGCTCCCACGTATGTAATGTATCTAGAGTGTACTCCGGAATGGACTCTCTCATGCAGTGGTGTGTCCGTGGGGTCCCAAATTCACTCGTGTTTTTCCATATTTTAGGGAAATCTGTCAAGCGTATGTCCTGATGTCGGCAGCAGTGGCGGCAAAAGCAGTGACTCGACGGCTTCTGTCGGTTACCGCCATCACGAGACCCCCCCTCTGCCCACCGAGACCCAGGAGCCGCTTAACTTTCGGATCANCGGGGGCCGCTGGCCCTTTAAATGCTGGCGCGCGGCCCCTGCTGCCGCTGGCTGGGAGACCCCGCGCCTCCAGTGAGAGGTGAAACCAAGATGGCGGCCGCGCAGTGACTGAGGCGGAGCCGGAGGGAGCCGGGCTGGACGGGCCGAGCCGTGCCGCACCGCGCCGCCGCCGCCGCTCGCCCCTCTCGGCAGGGCAGAGCGCTTCGCTGCCGGCCGGGCCGCCGAGTGCCTGGAGCGCAGCCACGTCGCAGAGCGCGGTGAGGAGTGGGGACTGAGCCGCCGCCGCAGCACCGGGAGGAGGAGGAGGAGGAGGAAGAGGAGGAAGAAGAAGAATATGGCGGCGGAGTCGGGATGGGAGTGAAGCCGCCGCCTGCGACGGGAGCCCATGGGGGAGACGGGGCGCTGAGGCCGCCCTACCGCTTCATCCCGGCCCGGGACAGGCAGTGCCCGCAGGCCCCGGCCAGCCCCGGCGGGAAGGAGGGCGGCTCCTCGCAGCCCCGCACCGACGGACGGCGAGCGAGGGGCTTCGGGCCTGGGCAGCTGCTGCACAATAGAGCCGAGCTCCAGGCCGGGGAGAGCGGCCCCTCTCCCGCCTGCCTCCCCCCGCCTGCTTCACCCCGGCCTCGCCAGCCTCCCGCCTGCTCCCCTCGCCAGGGCCCCGGCCTCCAGGGTCGCCGGCTCCTGTCACCCCGGGCCGGCTGCCCGTTGCCGCCCGTGCCATCTGCTGTCCACCGCTGCTTCCACTCCCGTGGATCCTCTTCTCCTCCGGGAGCCCTTCTTCGCCGCCTCTCCTGCCTGCCCTTCACCCTGCAAAGAGCCTCTTTCCTCTCTACGGCTCTCCCCTGCGTAGGCTCACTCGCCTTTTGTGCAGCGCCTGACTGTGCCTGGAGCAGCTCCTCTTTCACATCTTCACCTCTTTTCTTGTTCCCCCTCTTCCCCTGCGCCCCCCGATCCTGTAACCCTCGATAATGAGGATCCCGTTGGAGCGCTGAAGAGGAGCAAGAAGAGCTTGCTTGGCGTGCCCGTGTGGGGCTGCTACCTTCTTTCCCGCTCCCCTCCTTTGAGGGGGGCCTAGCCCCCGACCAGCCTCCTGCTCCTCCAGCAATTGCAAGCCAGAGTGGTGGCTGTGGTGTGGCAGGCGGCAGGATGACTGACACCCGGCGGAGGGTGAAGGTTTACACGCTAAATGAGGACCGCCAGTGGGATGATCGAGGCACAGGGCATGTGTCCTCTTGCTACGTGGAGAGGCTGAAGGGCATGTCCCTGCTAGTCAGGGCAGAGAGTGATGGTAAGTGTGTATGTCTGAAGGTACAATTTTAACTCTTCCTACCCAGAAAAGGAACTGGGCTTAGCTTTGTGTCTACTGCTGCAATGTTTTGCTGCGTAATTCAAATATGATTCCTAAAAGCAAGTAGGTGCTAACCGTAGTTCATTCGTGTTAGGCCAAGTGAAAGAAATGGAAGGTTGCCATCAAGTGCAAGCGTAGTAGGCACTTGGTTCATAGTGAATGCACAGTGTCGCATACAAAATACGTTCAGGTCTTCTTGTAAATCTTGCATGGGTTTGGATATCTAGTGATCTATCACTAGATGCCAAATGTACTCCAGTTTGAAAACTGATCATTCTTCCTTAGATGTTTCTGGAAAAGATCCCCTCGTGAAAGGAGTTGTTCAAAACTTAGGTCATATTATTTTAGTATAAATTTTTAAAAGGTCATTGGATGGCCAACACCCTTTTTTTCTTCTCCCCCCCCCCCCTTTTCTTTGTAGCAAGAATTATGCAAGACATTCTAAAAGCTATCAACAGTTATCAAAGTACAGTTGTTAATAGTAGTAAAGACAATACAATGGACAGAACAGCATTTTCAGAGATTTCTTTTTTTTTTTAATGGGGTAGGAGGTCTCAGTCCTTCAGCAGTTCTAGATCTTCCTGTAAATAAATTTAAAAGGATGCATTATCAACTTCCTTCACGTTTTCTGACAACATATGACAATAGTATAGGTTGAGTTACTGGTTAAGTGAGTTCATGACTGCTATGATCAGAGTATATCTTAAAATGTATACTTTGGAATACGTGATGTACCATTTTGCTAGTGAAGTCTGTCAGTGCATGACTTACAGTAGCTACATATCTAATGAAGTAGTATCTAGTGACTTGTAGATCTAGTTGTAGCTTGTGACTGTCAACAGACCTTGGAATTTTGTTTATTTGGATTTTTCATTGTAGGCACTGGGATGAAAAGCAACTTGAGAATCATTAATTTTTACTGTGTGAGAAAGTTCTGACAAACTGTACAATAATGTCTACAGCAGAGATCATAAACTGATATGGAGGAATCAAACTTTCATCTTAGCAGGATTTTGATAATTGAGCTTCTGATAAGCGTGAATCTCAGTGTTTTGTAGTTTCTTCGTTATACTTTAAAAAGTTAAATTGATAGTTGATTTTCTTTATTTTACACTGAGGAAGATGCATTTATAGTTTGGCCAACTTCATAGTGTAAAATAAAACATTCAAAATGGAAATAGACTTAGTTTAATTTCAACAGGAGGGAGGGAGGTAGAAAGAAGGTTATCACTAAATTTTTAAGCTAATTTTTACAGTATATTTGGTTGTAGGCATAGTCTTTTCTGTCTACATGGCTGCTGTGCTCATGTTTAAACACTGTCATGTCTTTTATACACTAAACAATTTTCCTGATTTTTTTTGTTTTAATTCTTTTTAGAAAAGAAAGCAAAAGAACTGCAGTTCATAATCTGCTTGTGAAGAAATAGCCCATTCAAACTAAAATCCCTTTATTGACTTTCAGTGGGATATGTGTGCTTAAGACTGATTAGAACCTGAATTGGACTGTTGTTGCCAGCTTATTTGTTGTAAATGAACATCTGTAAGAAGGAAAATACAAATTGGTATAAATGATCCCAAAACAAAGATGAAGTCATTACTTTGTGCTGCATAGCTAAGATACTCTAATCAAAGCAGAACTGGCTCAAACTTACTAATTGCACCTAATACACAGAAGTATATTTAATAGGATACACCCATTAGGCCCCTCTCAAACAGCATACACATCCTTCAAGAGTATTAAATAATATACAGAGCTTAAGTTCTTAATTTAGTAGGTAGTATCAGTCCTGGGTAAATGTGCATTCTATTAATAGGCTAGTTTTTCTAACTTGCTTGTGTAAACACCTCATAAAATTTGATTTATATCTTGTTTACTCCCAATGTCAATTATTTGTGGGCTAATCTTGAAGGCAAATGCAGTCATTTTTACGTGTGAGCAGCAAATGGTTTGGAAAAAGGTAATGCCAGGCTTGCGTTTTAGGTACTATGCAATTTGTGTGTTCTCTCATGCACTTTTTTACCTACATGAAGTAGTCACTGTGATTTATTTTTTTTATTCTGCCTCCCCCTCCAGTTATCAAAAACATACAAGTACTAAGAACCTGACCTATACACCATTTGTCTCCATGTTTCCATTGCGTTCTTGTATTGTCTTTCTTTGTCAGCTCCTCCTCTTTCCACAATGAAACTTCTTCCTTCCTCCTTTTCTAAACCAGCTTTTCCTAGCCGTTGAGCGGAGATCCACCCTGTGCAGGCTGGCATGTTCTTGCTGACCTACTCCAGGAAGCCCATTGAAAACCTCGGGATCTGCCTGAAGCTGAGGGCTCTGTTTCCTGAGTTGGGGAGGCCATGGGGGTTGTTAGCAGTAGTTCCTGCTGTGGCTGGGAAATTCCCACTCCTGTTAAAGGGCCAGTTTGGCTGTGCACAGAGCAACAGCGGAATTACCAGAGGTTCGTTTGGCTGACCCTGTGGGCTAGCACATAGTTCAGTTTTTAGATTGTGCAGCTGTGGCTTGGTGTAGCTCCATGGCTGCTTTATGAGTGGTTGAGATTTTATGGCAGGGTCAAGGTGTTCAGATAGGGGAGCTGCAATCAGTATGCCAAGTCCAAGGTGAGCTATCATCTGGAATTGGAGCAATTAGAACTGAATGAGTGCAATTATTTTTTCTTTTTTTTAATCTGTAGGAGTGTGGGTTTTTTTCTTGGATTGGTGTTTTGTAACACCATCTTAAAAGAAAAGAATTTAGGAGTGATTTGTGTTGCTATCTGAGGTGTCTAATGCTCCCAGGTGCTAAACTTTAAATTATCGCAGTCAATTTCGAGTAAATTATTATAGTACAGAAATATCATAAACTGCTTTCAGATCAGCTATATTATGCTTTGAAACAGGGAATTGTATTTTTTTTATACTTAAACAACTCTTAACTTTTTTACTTAAAACTCTCAAGAGTTTCTCTGTGTGATTCCTAGTTGCAGTGTATTCTACTTGAATTGCAGTAGAGTAGTAGCAAACTCTTTTCTTACAAGTGATCGCCTTCCATGTGAGTTTCTGTGTGTAATCAGAAGCCTTTGATTTCTTACCTGTTTCTCATACGGTATTTTAGGCTGCTGTGACCTGCCTCATTCTTAAAATGTCTATGTGCTTCTAGATTTTCACTGCATGGTTTCACATCGCTTTTTTTTTGAGCGCAGATGACTGAAGTGACTTCTAAAATGAACATTTCTGTCCAACTACCTTGGGTTAATTTGAAGGCTTGAACTTTTAATTAAAGCTTAATAGTCCTGTAACTAAACTTTTTGACAAGCCAAATTGAAGTCCCCTATTGGAGGCCGTATTTGCCAGCCATCTTTTAGGAACTGTCTAATCACTTTTATTCAGAAGTTGTAGTTTGCCACTTCTGAATTTCCTATGTTAATGACACCTGCCAAGGGGCAGGCATCGGCAGCCTCGTTGTTTCTGTAGACTAGCCATCAGTAACCCTGTACTACTGGTAGAAGGTTTAGCCAAAATTTGGCTTAAGTTTTTACCTTGTTCAAACCGGAGGCATTAGTTTTATTTATTTCTTTCTTTTTAGGAGAGCAACACAGAAAATTTTGTTGTTATGTACTTAACTTAGGTTAACATGAAAAAAAAATGCGAGGGTGGTGGATTTTTTGATTGTTTGTTTCTTTTCTCCTGGTTCTCCCCTCTCCTTAGAGTTTGGGTTTGACCCTTCAGAAATGTGATAGATGAGGAATAGTCCCTTGCAAATGCAGACTGCATTCTTGGTCCTGAGTCTGAGCTATTTCTACGTTTCTGTGGGTTGGTTTCTGTGATTCAGTAGCAGCAGAACTGATTGCAGAACTTAAAACTGTGTGCATCTTGCAATAAAACAGCTCTTGAATTGAAATTTTCATTTAAACATAAACATATTTGTACTGGTGAGGGGTAACGAGTGGCACTGTACCTTTTCTGCTTTTGAGGAAGGATTCACATAACAGTTTGATGGGAGAGGAGCAGCATTCCATATCAGCAGGTCTGCTCCATATACGTGTATGTAAACAAGTCTGCAGATCTGTTGTTTAAAAGTACTGGATTGGGATATTTGATGTTTTCTAAATATCTTTGAAAATCGCATTGTATATCTGTATGTAATCTCTTTTGAGCAAGTCTTTCCCTATACACGCATTTCTTTCACAGCACAGAACAGTGTTATTATACTAACAAAAACCCCCAGCTGTGCTATATTGCATTACAGTGGCAAATAACAGAATTCTGCAAATCAATGTTTTCTTCTTTGTGGGTGGTTTCAGATGTTACTTTCTGGTACCATGTTTTGCAGCTACCTTTACAAATTCGTTCAAGGCTATAATTTAGCAAATAACTAGATCTGCATAATTTTGGGGGTTTTATTAAAACCATAGCTTGTATTAAGGTGAGTTTTCAGATCTTACCTGACTTTGAATAGAGTTATTGGGTCAATGAAGATGAAAATTTGTTTGTGTATTTTTATAAAGTGGACTGGATAGTCTTAATGTATTCGAGGATAGTACCAAAAGAAAAATACCTACATAGAAAGCAATTGCTTGTGACAAATGCAAGAGTAAGCATCTTGAACTGTATTTAGGGATCAATACTGATATTGACTTTAAATGGAGAAGAACTTTATTTGCGGTATGTTAAATTTCTGTAACCTTTTTGTAAAGAGTGTATATGTGTTACAGACATCTGTTACTGTTGCCTGGTTCCCAGAAGCAAGTAACAGAGACCTAAGACTGCCTCATACCAGGAAGGGGCCTGATTCTGTAAAATTTACTGTATGAAAGTAAACTCACTGAACTAACTAGTAGAATAGTCACTGATTTTGAGTCATTGAACCCATCTTGGGGAACAAATCTGCATCAGATGCTGCAGAAGGATGGATTTGAGGCAGTTATAGGTTATAGAGCACAGTTTACGCTTCAATATGTTTCTATCTCCAATTTCATATTTTTCTAGTTATTGTCTGGAATGGTGAGGACTAAGTTGAATCATGTGGTAATGAGAAGCAAGTCAAGCCTTATAAGGCTTGATTGGTCTTTCGTGCAAGCGTCAGGTTTAGTAGAGAAGAAATGCTCTTTTGTGGTAAGTCTAGTAAAGAGGTCATTCTCTAGTGTCTACTTCTAGCCTGGAAGATGAAATGTCTGCATTCAATTGTCTTCAAGATTCTTTTTTTTAATAGTGTTTTGTCAAACACGGTGGTTCAAGTTATGTATGATATTCTGCTAATTTCAGGATTTCCATGTCTGTAGATCTGTGTTCAGCAGTTAAAATCAAATGTTGAAATTATCAATTGCTTTTAATTCTGACAGGAGTCTAATTCATATTTGCTAGTATTAAATATTTCTAGACAGTAAAGACTTTCTAGAAGTTAGTTAACTGAGTTAGTAACACAAAATAATATTCTAAATCTTCATGTAGTTGAAGCTGAGGCTTTGAAACTGAAAGTAAGATTGAAGTGAAATACTGCCTATAACTGATGATCGTAACGGAAAAGGGAATGCTGTTTTTAAATGTTCACTAGACAAACGCAAAATTCAAAGCTCAAGACTATGACCTAAGTACCACAGTGTATTGGATTCATCAGTAAAGCTCATCTTAGATGCTTTCCTTCTCTGTCCTGCTCTATAGTTTGTGATTTTTAAATTTTTTTTCTTTAGTTACGCTGTTGCACTTAAGCGAATAAGCTGCTTTGTTAACAGATCCAATGCATGTTAGAAAACTGGAAAAACTCTTAAAAAAAGAAAGGGTAGTATATGTGGTTTTGGGGGGAGATGCTTTTTTGTTGTGTCTTGTTTTCCCTTGAGGGCTATTTAGTTCAGTTTTGTTGTTGGGTTGTATCTGAGTTTGTAAACAGCTCTTACTGCAGGAGCAGTTGAGACAGGGCAATAGCTTCTCAAGCCAATTTCATTAGCAAAGGCTGCTTCTTGTAGAACAACAGACTTAGAAATCGGGAAGAAGCAGCTGTCACAGGTAAGTTATTTATTAATTAAAAAAATTAATTGTATCTGATTATCACATACATAGTAAGCTAATGAATATCAAAATCCTTAGTAAAGCTCCTAAATTCATGAAGTAATAACGTTTCTTGTCAGACAGCAAACTGTTCTGATATTTATGTAATTCTTTAATGATACACCACTCTCTCAGTAAGTGAAGTTCTATGATCTGGTTCTTCAGTCTCTCTTCCCTCACCTTCCCCAGCCTAACATCTTCATCAGTGACATAAACAGTGGGATCGAGTGCACCCTCAGCGGATTTGCAGATGACAGCAAGCTGAGTGGTGTGGTTGACACACCTGAGGGACATGATGCCATCCAGAGGGACCTGGGCAAGGTCGAGAAGTGGGCCTGTGAGAACCTCATGAGGTTCAACAAGGCCAAGGGCAAGGTCCTGCACCTGGGTCGGGGCAACCCCTGGTATCAATACAGGCTGGGGGATGAAGGGACTGAGAGCATCCCTGCTGAGAAGGACTTGGGGGTACTGGGGTACTGGATGAAAAAAGCTCAACGTGAGCCAACAATGTGCGATCGCAGCCCAGAAAGTCAACTGTATCCTGGGCTGCATCCCCAGCAATATGGCCAGCAGGTCAAGGGAGGTGATTCTGCCCCTCTCCTCCGCTCTGGTGAGACCCCGCCTGGAGTACTGCATCCAGCTCTGTGGGGCCCCCAACATAAGAAGGACATGGACCTGTTGGAGCGGGTCCAGAGGAGGGCCACAAAAATTATCAGAGGGTTGGAGCACCTCTGCTGTGAAGACAGGCTGAGAGAGTTGGGGCTGTTCAGCCTGGAGAAGAGTAGGCTCCAGGGAGACCTTATAGCAGCCTTCCAGTACCAAAAGGGGGCTTATAAGAAAGATGGGGACAGACTTTTTAGCATGGTTTGTCACGATAGGACAAGGGTTAATGGTTTTAAAGTAAAAGAGGATAGATTCAGACTTGCTACAAGGAAGAAAATTTTTACACTGAGGGTGGTGAAATGCTGGCACAGGTACCCAGAGAGGTGGGAAATGCCCCGTCCCTGCAAACATTCAAGGTCAGGTTGGATGGGGCTCTGAGCAACCTGATTTAGTGGAAGATGTCCCTGCTCATTGCAGGAGCATTGGACTAGATGAGCTTTAAAGGTCCCTTCCAACCCAAACTATTCTATGATCTTCTGTTAGTCAGTAGCAATTCTTCAAGGAAAGGAATGCAGGGTTTTTTTGTAAATGTAGCCTATGAGATTGAGGATAGTGATACTTAGTAAACAAACATTTGGTTTGGGATATTTTTTGCTGTGTATTTTGTAATCGGTATACTCTTCAGATGGTGAAATCTGGCTAGTCATTGTTGATTCTTCTGTGGGATTTGGAGGTACAATTTTCATTTCCAAGTATGTTTTTCAAATTCAAGTAATTTGTTTTCTTGTCCTGTCTTCAGGTTCTCAGGCTTCCATATTTGAGGTGGTTGGAACATTTTAATTTTTCTTTAGTGTAGGTTTTGTGAGGATGTTTGGCAAATATAGTTCTAAGGCAGTAATATAAATATAAGACTGCCTTAGAACTATAGCTATGAAACTGAGAAATTGAGACTTTTCTTAAAAAACAAATTTAAGCAGGTAAATGAATGGAGAAGTGCCTCTTTAAATGGGTGCTTGCAGCCTTATGTTTTAATTACAAGACTGACTATGCAAGTTAATTTATCAGCACTTCATGTATGTTGAGTGAAGCTCTACAGATATGTGAATTTAAGTCACGGCTGTAGAGAGTCCCTCATGCACTGGCACTTGTGCAGCTGAGCAGCAAGGTGGATGAGGGAGATGATCTGGGTGAAAATAACCTTTTAAAGTGCTTTTATTTTTGGTCCAATCAACCCTCCGAACCGTTTATATGTGACATGCTTTAACACTAATGCTTATGCAAAAGGAAGGGCAAGAAAACACACATGAGAATAGAATTGCTGTTCTGTTTCTTAAATCAGTATAAGCTGCTGTGAAACCATTCTTCAAGTTTATCAAGTTCGAAGTTTTTTTGTATTGGCAGTCACAGTGGTTGCTGCTCTAAGCATTAGTTTCTAGGTGTGCTTTCCAGCAAAATAATACAAGTGTGTTAGCGAAACTTTAAGAACAAATACCCTATCATGAGCAATTTTTGTACAGAACAACTGTAGGTGATCTATAGAATGCAGTTGTGATGCTTTTCATGTGCTGATTTCTTGCAGACTTTATCATCTCTAAAAAATTTTCTTTGGAAAAGTCATTACTCGGAATAAAAAGGAGGTTAAAAATCCAGTCCTCAAAACACTTTTGAATGTTCTGCACTATGGGAATAATATCTTTGAGGGGGAAATTAAATACAAAGCTGCAGAACATGGGTTTAACAGGCTTATTGTTGGGAGGAAAGGTGTTAATACCTACGTAAGGAAAGAGCGATCAGAAAATAAGTGTTGAGATTGAAATTTTACTACACATGTAAATAAGTGGAACTCTTTTTTTCTAGGCTCTCTTCTTTTGGAGTCCAAAATTAACCCGAACACTGCGTACCAGAAGCAACAGGTAAACATACTTTTTTTCCTCATGTTTAAGGCAGGCTCTCTAACTTCAGCAACATAGTTATTTTTTTGCCTCTGTTGCAAATTATTTTATGCTCTTGTACCAAAAATAAGAGGCAATATAGTTCTCAACACCTTTGTGCATTTCATTATATGTGTGTGTTATTTCTCTGCATTTTTTGTGAAGTTATATAGATAACTTGCACTCTGTGTTGCACCAAAAAATGCTTTAGGAGAGATGGTTGAAGCATAGTTATGAAAATCACAAAGTAGCTGAGGTTCCTTCTTTATATTTCAGATACTACAACTTTCAGTGTATTTTATCTAAGAGAAGACTAAAAGGCTTTAAAGTTATTTACATGTTTACCTTTGTTTGGCTTTTACTTGGAAGCTGGATATGGGTTACTACTGCTTCAAAGCATTCTGTATACATAAAAGCAGCTTCTCGCCTCTAGTTTGGCCCTTCCTTCAATTGTTTAAGCCATACATTGTGAACCCCTAAAGAATGCTACTGAGATGGGTGAGAAGTGAACTGTAGATCTTGCACTTTGTTTGCTGTTCTTATTTCATGGATGCTGAGAATTGCCCTTAGTGGTTTAGAAATTTAGAACTGGATTATATTTTGTTGCCTGCCTGGTCAGCTCAGACTTGCTAAAATCCTGTCCGGTACAGTTAATGTATTAAAACATTCTTCAGTCTTCAGCTTTTATTACTTTATTGTAAGCATAGACATACAGTAGTTTTGCTCACAGGCAGTCCCAGTGGTTGTGCGGCTGCAGCTGTTTGTAGGATTGTATGTTGAACTGAATAGGGAGAACCAGTCTGGGTTAAAAATACCCTTCCTTGGAAAATTTAATCTGTATCTGCCCCTTGTTATAATTAATCTTGCACCATATAAACAGTCTGTACTGAACAAATGGTAAGGCCAGTGTAGGGTGGAGAATCAATTGCAGGGAGCAAGAAAGGACAAGACGATGAAAAATGCTAAGCAAACTAACTCCTAATTGTAATCCTGACTAGCTTGAGGTCATGGTTCTATGATACAGTAACTCAAGCTTTAGGGCTCCTAAAATGACATTGAATATTTCACAGCTCTATGGCATAAAGTGCTGATCTAATGTGAACTTGCCTTGCTAGTTCAAATCTGTTCAAAGAGCATTGAGGGGTGAGCTTTGTATCAATAGGCTTTATGCCAGATCAAACATGAAGCCTACTTAAAGTAGGCATAAAATTGTAAGATCAGTGCAAACCAGCACACGTGGCTGTCACTGCAACAGCATTTCATCTCTGTGCTCATTGCTACTGTGGGTCAGACATGCATTGTAATCTAGCACTGCACAAATCCAATACTGGGGATTGTAAAAACGTGGTTAGGGAAATAAAAGTATTAAACATGAATCTGTCCTGTTAGAACAGCACTGTACGTTTTCTGTGCTTGGAGAAGGAAAATTGCTGCTCTTAAAACTTTCCAGTGCTGCATGGACAGAACTTTATATTTGCAGGTGAATTGTTCATATTATTTAAGCAAAGCAGTCTCTAATATAGATTGAATATAGGCCTCCGGTCTGAGCCTTAGAAATACCAAATCTTTGTTGGTGTGCATATTCATCCTACTTTGTAGCATGTTATCTCTCAGGTGAGGCCTACTTACCCTTTCCCTTAGTAAAAGGCAAGTTCTGAGTTTAAACCTGATTCCGTAAGAGCTAAGCTTGGAGCCTTGCAGCTGAAAGGAAGAGTTGCTTCTTTTCAGCTCTGCTCGTAGAACTCCGAACTCCCTAAACTCACTAAACCAAAAGAAAATCAACTTGGTACCCCAAATCTCTCTTAAAATCTGGTAACTCTCTACGTCAGCAGAAGTTTCAAGCCACCTCACACAAGATCAGTTTGTGGAACTGTGGTGTGGAAGAGTGAGTGAGATCTTTCCTTTTTGGCTGCAGAATACCACTTAGGTTACCTCAGCTACTAGTGAAACTGCAGCCTGAGATAGAAGACTTAGTTTTGAGTTTGCCTGCAGTTGTCAGTTGCACTCATAAAATTTCAAGAAAAATGTCCTAGAAATGTAAGATGTAAAACTTCAAAGTAACTTTCCAGTGTTATGGTTTTACCAGCCTTTTATCTCAAAATTTTGTTGTGAGGGTGAATCTCCATTCCATTTTAAAGGGGTATATAGCAGTGTGTCTGTTTTCACTGTGACACACTTAGCATGTGGCTTGTGGGCACTTCAAATATCTAATGGAGTAAGTGGATGAGTTCTGACTTTTGTCTCAGCTGACATGAGGCTTGTAAGAAGAAACAATCTCTTATTGGACCAACTAATATAACTTGTGGTTGGAAGGAAGAAGAGATGTGTGATAGATAAGCTTTTGGGGAAACTTCTATGCGCATTGTTTTGGATCCTTCAACAAACCTGTAGAGACCTTTGTGATAAACAGTGAAGTTCTTCCACTGGTGAACGAACCTTCTACCTATGCTGCACTATTAGTGCCAGTGTGAAACAGATTGTCTCATGAATTGTTGATATCACAAATGATGCAATCTCAGGGTATACATATGTCTATTTTAATGATAATTGTCACAACTTAAATCATTATTTGTCAAAATAATAGTGTGAAGACCTGAGTACAAGTTTGCCTTGCTGCCTCTGTTGTCTTGGCGTGTAAAATATAAAAAAAAAAAAAACAACCCAAACCACAAAACAAACAACAAAAAACATACCCTGCGAACCTGAACTTCAAGTAAAATTTTGTCAGATTGTCTGCCTCGGACTTCTTGGGGTTTAGGATTGAAAACAATGACTGCCCTTTATTGTGGACTGGTCAGGTCTCTGTGTGCACATAAATGTTCCTCTAATTGGTGGTAGACACAACTGTCTACTTTTCCCTTTGGAGAGGAAGAATACTTGGCAGATCTTGAGACCTGCTTGGGGACTCATTTTTCGTACATCAGCATGATCCTGAGATACTTCAGTTTGCACAGTCTAGTCCCCAGTCTTTTCAGACTTACCTGCCACCTAGAGGTTTGACATAATTCCTTAAAGCATGAAACACATAAGCAGTCTTTTAACTACCTTTTCGCTAGTCAGATAAATTAGTCTTTCTGTGACAATAAAGAGTCATTTTCTGCTGTGCATTCAAAAAGAAAGTTATGTCTCTGTATCTGATCCTGTAGCATAGAATTGCTACCAGTGGCAGTTTTTGGATGCTCTGAACCACGTACTCCCTGGCAAACTCATCTTTAACTATACTAGAACTAGAGGAAAGGAATCCGTATGAGGAAAAAAAGCTAGAAAGAAAACAACTTGAGAAACTAATGTCCTGTGCCTCAGAAAAAGGACTAATATTTTTTATGTTAAAGTACTATTTGTAAGCAGAAGATTTCTTCTGAAAAAGCAAAATGTGCATCAGTACAGCCACTCAGCCTCCTGACTTGTATTTTTGTTTAGGGATATATGTTAATTTTTTTATTGATATTCTTATTTTAAAATGTTACAACAATGGTCCTATAACTTCAGTATGAACTATAATGGATTTAATTATGGGTAAGTAGCACACAGCTTAAAATCAAATTTTTAGTAAGTGAAATTTACTTATACTTGGGGTTGCTGGACCACACATAGAATGCTTAGGCTTCCTCTTTTGTTGTTGATTGTTTTCTTAATATACTAGTAAAGGTAGAAGATACTTTAATTGTAATGTCCTGACGAAGTCAGTTTACACACTTCAATCCATGCTCTTTTTTATGTTTGTTTAGTTTTTTTCTTAAAGGCATTAAAATGATGCTATTCCAGAACGCTAGTGACAGGTGCTGTTTTTAAACAAATGATCCTTATTCAGAAAATGAATAATTGCCCAGGTGTTTTAGGACAACACACCTCTTCCCATGCAACCTTAAAGGACAAATAAACTCTATATACATAGCACTTGTCTAGGGAGAAAGCTGATATGGGTATATACCTTTCAATATGCTTTCAATATACTTTGGCAGTGCTTTAGCAATAGAACAGTAAAGACTTATCCTCAACTTTATTTTAGATACATCCATGTACATCCTGTAACCCAGTGATGAAGTATGTATTGCATCCCTTTTTGTGCCTGAAACAAGGAAGACTTGAGTTGCTTACAGCTTCCAGCTACAAAGTCTTGCCTCTGCACTAGAAACATCGGTGTCTCATGTCCACTGCTTTTGCAGTCCCCTTTTCAGTTCCTCACAAGCATACAAAGCTTAAATTCATCCAGAGTACCATCTACTAGCTATGTAGCTCGAAGGTGGCGATCCTTGAGTGATGGAGAGTGGACTTACGTATAACAAAGCTAAATTTTTGAAAAGATCCAAAAAGCAACTGGTAGAATGCTCAGAGAAGATGAACTTCCTGCCTTTGCTGTCAGGACAAGCGAGCCAACAGTGAAACTACTACAATAAAATTTGTGCCTGTTGTAGCTAAGATAGTAAGGACAAGTGTGTGGTTTTGTGAAGTGAGGGACAAACAAGGGGAGTGACTGCTGTTGGTTTTGGGTTGGGTTGGTTCATCTGTTTTAAATGATCACATGTTCCTTTGCTGTCATGTGTGTTTTCCTATGAAATCTAATTTTCCTGCTGGTTTTGGGTATGGTCACTAGGCCAGTGAGTGAAGATTCTGTTACAGAACTAATAAACTGATTTTAATGCGTGTGATTCATGGGAATACAGCTGTGAAACGGCTAACCAGAAAGTCACATATGATTGTTGAGCTTTCATAGAAGCTAATAGAATACATTTTGCCAAAAGACTGAGTGTGCTTTTGATATGCTATTCCAGTTTTTGGGATAACTTGTTAGCACATCCAGATATCCAGGTTCTAGGTGAACAAATGCACGAAACCTAACGCAGAATTGAAACTTTATATTACATTACTGGGGTGGGCTTTTTAGCCTGAAGAATAACTGTATATATTTAACTTCAAAAACTTGCACAGCGCCAGTAGTTTATTTCATAAGCAGAAAGCTGCCTATGAAACTGTACTTTTGATTCTAAATAATTAGCTAGCAAGATGCTGAAAGGTGGCTTGGCATGTCCAAGGAACTGTCCATAACGGTAAACAGTGTAAGGGCTTAAGTAAGCAGGACTAGCAGTCAGGCAGTCCAAGACGGGGAGAAACAACCTTTCTCTGTTGAACCTCCAGTAGAGGCCAGGAAAGTGTCATAGGCCTACATCATTTGAGGGCTAGTAGGAAGAGATTAATTTGCTTTCAAAACAGAATGCAAGAATTTATGAAAGAGCTATCTGATTTAGGGGATCACTACTTCTTGGGAGTAGCCTAAATTTCATAGGGATGCCAAGAGAATATTTTGGAGCTTCAGAGAAGACTAGTATTGTCCTTGGATGTGAACACCAGTGGGAGAGTGTTTTCAAACAATAACAATTTTCTTAATTTTATCACATTAGGAAAGAAATCTTAAATCAGTTTTACAGCAGAATCAAATACTGAGTACTAGTTCCTCTGAAATTCTTCTTTATTAAATCCCTGGGCTTACTTTGGAGATTGTATGAATGCTGTACAACACACCTGCTAATCAGCTTGCTAATAGCTAAATAAAACTGATTTAATGTCTAATAAAAGCATGACTTCTGGTGAGTGTTGCGGCAAAAGCTTGAGACTGATAGTGTCTATTCGACAGCATTTCTGTTAAGGAAAGTAAGCCTTTTGGAAATCATTTCAAAAAGTGAGGAGAAATCATATGGTAGATACTAAGTCCTGTCCATCTAAGTAAAATTGCCACTGCTTGCTGGCTTAAGCTATTGCAGTAGTATTTTTGAAGGTTAGCCTCTTAGGAGTGAAGTCTCAAATAAAGCTGTAGCACACAGTAGTGTTTCCCTGAAAACCTCTAACTAACCAGAAATTGCTCCATATGAGCTTGATGCAGCCAACAGTGAGAAAAGCAGCAGAGAAATGCCCCGCTAGTCTGAAGAAGTTTTGCCTCAGGCTGTATCTTTAGAAGGATAAGAGTGCAAAAAGTTAACCTCCATTGGTAGAAATGATACATAACTCTTTATGGGAATGTTAAATACATAGGTATTCTAAAAAGAGGCCACGCTCAGAATTTTTGCTTAAAAGTAAGAATTCCTGATTATATTAGAGCAGTCATAATGAACAATAATATAAAAGAAGACAAATTTATGTAAACAGTCTTAGGGAAATGTCAGATTTTGTATGGGCTAAGGTAGTGATGACACATCCAACTGGCACTGTAGTCAGTTTTTTTTTTTGCGAAGCAGCAAATGCTTTTCAAACTCTAAATAAGATCGTGATCTCTACATAAGTAGTTTTCTGATTAACATCCTATTTAAAAAAGATCTTGGCAAGAACTCTAATGCATCTTACAAAACGTGAGGAGCTAGAATGCTGGGATTCTTGCAGGACACTCAGTATAAAAACTTTCGATGATAAAACATCAGACATCTTAGCTATGATTTAATACTGCAGTTTCACATTTTGTGTTTAACAACAAGCTGGATAAGAACAAATTTTCAATGTTTATTTTAGTCATCCCATCCAGTTCCTTGTGTGGAGGCTAACATTTTGTGTGTAGTGCCAAAAAAAGGATATGTTTTTGATCAAACTGAACCAGAACTGCTTTTATGCATCATATAAGATTGAAGATTTTTTGCTTGTAGAGGGGTGATGTGCAAGACTCGTCTCCTTACCTCTTTAACTAAAAAATTTCCTATTTACTATTACTAAGCATATTTATTTACACTCCTGTTTTCTCTTGGAATGGAGGAAGCAGCGTTAAGAAATTTCAGTTGGTGTTTGGAGTAAAAAGCAATGCTTGGCATTTGGAAGCAGCAAATAGTCCTATTCCATAGCGGAGAGTAGTTAGTGGATTCACATTACACTGAGGAGATTTAAGATCAAACACATAAAAGGAGTCCTTTAAATAAAACAAGCAGAAACTAGACTTTTATTCATGTTTTTTATCTTTAACTACATCTAGAATTTCCTTCAGTCACTTCTCCCTACATGTATAAGTCTTGTACTGCTCTCCTTTGTGATGATTATAAGCTTTGTGGGATTAAGAAAATGAAATTGCATTAATAACTGTCTGTATTTAACAGTGAATTTAAACTTTGACTGAACTGTGTATTATGCAGCAGAGTGAAGTGCTTTTCTCGCTTTGTTTCATGTTCTCTTTGTAAAAGCTCTTTGAGGCAAGAAAGGATGTACAAACAAATGTTCTTTTACTAAAGATCTGGAGAGTAGCAACTGATAGATTTCTGTTGAGGCACTGATATTAATCTATAATATGAAATCCTTGTGTGATAAGACAACAGATAACTAATCATGTGAAATTGTTGATGTTGCCAATTGGAAAACACTTTTCTAATATTAATAAACCAAACTTGAAGATTGTTGTTCTGCTGCTCAAATAATTTTTTCAGCAGTTTCTTGGTTTGCTTTCCAAAGATGAAACAATTAAAAAAAGTATCAGAGTGAGTAGAGGTGAAAAAATACTGTCTGAACTTCCATGTATGATAGTAGATGATCTTGTTTAACAAGAACAATTGCTATGCCATGGCCAAATACACTTCTGTACATCTGTGACTATAGTTTTCAAAAGCAGTTTTACCTTTGTGTCTTCCCTTTCATTTTTCTCTGCCTGCCTTCCTCCTTCCGTCCCTCCTCTCCCCAGACAAAAAAGACAGACTGACTTGTCTTGGTCCAGTGCTATATTTTATTCAAGACTTAAAGCTTTTGTGTATCCAGCTTACTGCAGTTAATGTAAATAACACTGTCCTCATTTTTATTTTCAATTATTTCCCTATTTGTTAGTCTTGTTCGTTATAGAGAAGAAAATACGTTTTGATCTTCTTTTGAAAATGGCTTGCTAAGAAATCTAACCACTTTCACTTAAATGGAATGTAATTATGGAATGTTGCAAATTCTGCTAGGGTCTACTTAAGATTTAGTGCTAGGGTTGGGTTTTTTTAAATGAAATAAGCGCCACTCAGTGGGAAGCTGATGAGACAGTGGCCTTGAAAATTACTACTCTATAAATACTAATTGCAGAGATTAATGTATTAGATTTGGAACTTGATACATACAATGAATACTGCAGTAAGGTACATACTATTTGTTAAAAAAAAAAAAAGCCCCTTTTTTTCTTTTGGACCTTCCCTTCCTAAATTTTTGTAAGCTGTTATTTTTCTTAGGCTACAGGAGTCAGCAGTACTAGGTGCTGTCAATCTGTTATTACCAGAGTATTTGCACCGTGACCTGTCTTGTAGAGAATAAACTATTAATTGTGACTTTTTTCTTCCTTTTGTATTTTGGAGGTGGTCTTCCTAAATCCCTTTCTTCTGTGTACCACCTCTTCCTCAACCCTTTGGAAAAGGAAAAGGTAAACTATTTGCCATTTGCAAGGTAAAGCCATTAGCGCCTCTGAAGCAGGATAGCTGCTCTGGTAATGGCAAATTGATTATATTGCATTGCTTAACCAAATCCGAATGGAGGATCGTGCTATTTAGATTATAGTTTAGTTTAAGGAGTTTTCTAGTAAATGCATACCAAAATCTAAATGTAAGATTTCTCTTTATCCTCAGTGTTCACTTTAATATTTGAAATAAATTAAGCCTAATTAATAACTGTCTTAAGCTTCATGAACGTCTTATAGCACTTATAGTGCTTTTGCAAATACTCAAAAGTAATTCCTTTAAGCAAAATCTATACTTAAAGAAGCAAATACTGTGTTTAATGGTTCTTATTGAAGTAGAAGTGGAAAACTTCTCATGTCTCTTGTCCTAGTGAGTAAATGCATGTTTTAGCACTTAACTGAGATAATGCAGTTTCATGGGGCTATATATATTTAATGTGGCTATATTTCAGCTAGCTGTTACAGGAAGACAAAAGACTTTTAAAATAAAACCTGAATCAAGATGTAAATAATGCAGATTGTATTTTCTTATCTTTTCGTGTTTTTTTTTTTTTATTCTAACGGTTATTTAGCAGACTGTCTGTAAGCTACTGCATCAAATACCTTATCAGTGTGTGGTATTGCTGTTTGCAGCATCAGCTTCCGCTTCCATATATTGTTTTTGCATGCAGTATGAGGGCTCTGGTAAACTCTTGAACTATTCTAGTAAGTAGATGAGAGCTTAAGTGTCTGGGTAGTAAACATAGCTAAGCACGGTTTCAACTAACTTCTAGAAATCTAGGGCAGAACATCCTTTCAGAATTATAGTTTGGAATGAGTAAAAATGGTGTGCGTGGTTTAGTGTAATAGGTATACAAACTCTTAGGCAGTTAACTGGTTGCAACTTGCAGTCAAGTTTCTGTTCTTGTTTAAAGTTTGTAGGCATCTTGGGGCTGCTTTTTAAGCAGCTGTTCTGTGCGTTAGCTCCGTGTCTTCTGGGGCCTACAAAAATGGAAAAAAAAAAGATTGTAACTTTGATCCTACAAAATATGTGCAGTTTTATGTGGTCCAATTAAAACAGATTTAAAAAAAAACCCACCCCAAACCTGTTGCTTTTGTTACCATATTTTATCAGAGGATACATTGAGGTAGAAGTACTTATTCTAGATCAACCTCTTTAAGATTTACTATATTATGGTCACATGAATTAAGAACTGAAACTTCCGGTATCTTTCTGGAACTTTGTGATTCTGATTTATGCAGTAATGTTTTTAATCCTAAGAATCTCAGAATGTATAAAAATGTTACAAAGTGTGATGATTTCATTTGTGTTGTAACACTGTCCTGTCATAATTAGGTGTTGAGGTGTTTTTATTTTAAAATTTTGCTCTTTAAGCACTGTTCAGGTTTGTAAAATCTGAAATACATTGCCTGAAAATACTCTTCCTCTCTTTAAAGGATACCTTGATTGTGTGGTCTGAAGCTGAAAATTATGATTTGGCACTTAGCTTTCAAGAAAAAGCAGGATGTGATGAAATATGGGAAAAAATATGTCAGGTAAGTTTGATAAATGTGATTGAGACAGCCTAAATCATCTGTGTGTGTGTGTGTGTGTGTGTGTGTTCAAATTTTTTAGACTGTTTAAAGAGGTGAATCTGAGCATAATAGATACAAAGTAAAAACTATTGTCTTAGCCACCTGCCCCAAATTTTGCATTTTTGAGTTTGGAAACTTTCTCCTTTTTCCAGAAATTTGATATGAACTTAAACTATATTTGGGGTATTTTTTTAAAGCATTTTCAGGTCTTTTTGCTTAACATAACTTTTTAGCTCTATTATTGCCCAAGGAAGTTCAGCTCAAAATGAGCTTAAAAAGTTTCATAACAATTAATTTCACAAATAACTTTTTCCAGGTTGGCCAGAAGGGAAAAGGTTACCTGTCCAAAGTTTTATTGTAGAGAGAAGAATGTATGTGACTATGTCTTAGTGAATTTTATAATGTATTTCTCCTGGATTTTACCATATCTTATTCACATTTCTCATTCTTCTCTTTCTCTTATCTCATTCTTCTGTTTCAGGTGAGGGGAATATTGAATTTCTCAATAGAACTTTTTTCCATGTAAATGTGGCAGTATACTTCTGTTGACTGTCAGGGTACGAAAGACTGATCTGATAGTTAAAGTAGGAGATAGCTCTATCCCTGTATTCTCACCTTAAAGCTATAATTCTTCCAGTTTAAAGAAATCAAACAATTTATATGTAGCATGTATATATTTTAATATATAACTAATTAACTGTGTTTTACCACTACAACTGGATGACTATATGTCACTGAATCAGTATTGTTTCTGGATAACATTTGGTCAGGTATTAGCTATTAACCAATACCTAAAAGAGTTGAGTCAATATATTCACTGATGTTAGTGCAATTTGTCAGTTCTTGTTTAGTTTTTTTCTTCCATTCCAAGCATTACAACTTTTCTCAATTTCTATGCTATGTTAGGTGGAATTTCTCTAAATTTGTCTAATTCTCTCTCTATGTGCTCTCTCTTTCTGTTCTTAACAAACATCTAGCAGTCTCCACTCTGCCTTTTGGAGTTTGTTCTCACTGATTTCAGAAACAAGGCAAAAGAAATCTGTTTTCATGATTGCATGTGTATAGAGCATTGCTTTTTTTAGCAATGAGTCTTTTCAACAGTTAAACAGTTTCAACTTATGTAAATAAGTACCGAAACTTATGTAAATAAGTATAGAAACATTTCCAGGAACCTTGGCAATCAAAGGACCAAGAGATGGGGACAGAAACAAAATGGGGGAAAGGGGAAATTGTGTTCTTGGGAAATACCCAGATAAGAAGCCCGGTTTCCTCAGCCTTATGTAAAGATCTAATATTTTTGTAAGAAACCAGTGTCTTTACATCCTGTTTTGAGGCCATGCTATTGTATTTGTGTCTAGTGTACTTTAAAGATCTTAAGATTCCTCAGTCATTAAAGTTTCTTCTAAAAGGAAAACTTTGATACCACTTATACTGGAAGTGGTTGCTGATGTATAAGCAGAACAGTATGTGGGTTTTCACAGCATTTTGGATTTTGTACAGCAAGTGTAGGCTTGCTGTTATCCATGAAGAATCATTTCTCCCAGATTTTTTTTGCTGATTTTCCAGATTAAAAAGAACAGTACCTTATACCATTCTACACAGCAGTGCCTTTATGGATTTGACACATCAGACTCCAAGCAGATACTGCAGTTAAGATGTCATTAAAGCTGAAATGCTCTGGTGCCCAAGCATCTGTCTCTATTTTTTTCTCTAATTCATACTTTCCGTAGTTTCCTCATTGTATCCCTTGAGAGATTTTTGCAGGTCCAGTGCCTTGTTTTTCTGACAGCTCCAGATTGCCACTACTCTTTTGTTAATGTTGGTTTGGGGTTTTCTGTTCTTAAGAGGGCATTCTGTGGCTCTGTTGCGTATTTAGAAAGTGCACGGTAACAGATACTGTCTTGCAGCTCTCCAGAACTGAAAACAATTACATTAACAAGACTGAACCCTCTTCTCTGTTTGAGGTAGCAGGAGCTTTGAAAAGCATCAAGAACAGTTAAATAGCCTATAGATAAACGTTTAAAGCTGTCGCTGCGATAATGTAGCACTGGTTTGCATTTGAAGATCTGTCTGCAGAGTATAAAGACTGAAAACAAATAGCTTAGTTCAGTAGTCTATGAAAAAGTTGTCCATACTAGTAATTATGAATTTCCTTTTTTATTTGAAGTACTCAGAAAATTCAGCTTTTTTCTTTATTCTTCCTCTCTTTATAGAAAATAAAGGGAATTAAATATCTAATGTAGAAATAATTTTGTAAAGCCTTCTGTTTGAAGAAGTCTTTTCATTATCTCTTATTTTGCAATCCAGCTGTACTCAATGTCAGACTTAGATTTGCACTTCTATTTTGGCCATACAAAAAGAAAGTGTGGGGCATTTGAAATGGTATTTTTAAAAAAGCATTCAAGTAGCAGTAAACATTAAACTCTGCTTTTTTGAAAACATCTTATTTTGTAGGTTCAAGGCAAAGACCCTTCTGTTGATATTACTCAGGACCTTGTCGATGAATCTGAGGAAGAACGTTTTGATGATATGTCATCACCAGGTCTAGAATTGCCATCTTGTGAATTGAGTCGACTAGAAGAAATTGCAGAACTTGTGGCATCTTCACTGCCTTCACCATTACGTCGTGAAAAACTTGCGCTAGCACTGGAAAATGAGGGCTATATTAAGAAGCTCTTAGAAATTTTTCATGTGTGCGAAGACTTGGAGAACATTGAAGGACTACACCACTTATATGAAATTATCAAGGGAATTTTCCTTTTGAACAGAACTGCACTTTTTGAAGTCATGTTTTCCGAGGAATGTATAATGGACGTAATTGGATGCCTAGAATATGATCCGTCTTTATCACAGTCACGGAAACACAGGGAATTTCTGACTAAAACAGCAAAATTTAAAGAGGTGATTCCTATATCCGATCCAGAGCTGAAGCAAAAAATACATCAGACATACAGAGTACAGTATATTCAAGATATGGTCCTACCCACTCCCTCAGTTTTTGAGGAAAATATGCTATCAACACTTCATTCTTTCATCTTTTTTAATAAAGTGGAAATAGTTGGTATGTTACAGGTAAGTTTCAGAATTTCAGTTTATTTGTGCTTGGGCAGAGAAAGTTGGATAATTTTTCTTGGAAAGATTGAGGTGCTTCAGTGGAACCTTCTTCTGTGATTCTGAAAGTGGTTTTGAAGTATGACATAAAAGGCATTTGAGTACTGAGCTGATTTGTTCTTAAATTTCAGATTTTGGACTAGATTCTCTGTAACTGATTTAAATGGAGCAAACATATGTAGAATCCTGAATGAGGTTGTTTGGAATGAATAGTACTGTTTGCATTTTGAAGGTTTGATATTTTTAGTGGGTTATTTTCTGTATTTTGGGACTTCTTAGGCACTACAGTTAAGGATAATTTTTGTCATGTTACCATGACAAAAAAAAAATCAAATTACTTCACCTAAATTTCACAAATATACTGTCATACCAGGATATAACTGTTTCTAATTTTGAAGTAAATTAAATTAGTTGTTTGGAAACTGCAGGTTCAAAACATAACATTGCCCTGGGTGCTTCAATGTTTTCTTAGTTTGTCTTATAAGTCCCCATATAATACTGCTTGGATTTACCAGTTTTTCATGACGTATGTCTTACTGCAAATGTAAAGAGATTATGTGGTGCTTTAGATATCTTACCTACATGTCTTAAGTATTCTGCAGCAACCCACGGACTTCCTGAACTGCGTAGAAATAGGTGGTGCGTCTCTGTGGTGGGAGCTTCCTAAAGCTTTCAGCTGACTCAGCAAAGTGTTACAGCACGTGTATTTTGGTTTGTAGAAGATGATTATCATCATCTTAATTGTCCTAATGCTTAATAAATGAATAGCCACTGTCTTTGTAGGGACTGTCTGATCTGGAGAAATGGACGAAGTGCTAGACGCTACTGGCTATCTTCAGTTGAATCTCAGAATGTACCCTGCTTAATTTCATGGAAAATACAACAAAGTAGAGTGCTAATTCCTTTTGCAAGCTCATATGGCAAATCATTGTCAAAACTAGACGTCCTGACTTTTCATCCACCACACTCAGTTGGTCAGAATACTGGTATTATTTAATCCACTCTCTCAGAGCATTAATCCATCATGTCCACACATGGATTATTTGATAAGCAGCCAGATGTGCAAGACGTCATGCAGGCCTGGCAGCTGAGGCATGTGCCCTGGGGACAGGCCGTCACTTACTGAAACAGCCACTGGAGCCTGGTGGAACACCCAGGGCATCTTCAGTAGTGCTGGACCCCAGCTTAGGCCCAACTGAACCAAACTCTTCATGTCTGTACGTGCGTCCTTGATAAAGTCACAAATGTGTATCTGAATCAGTCGAGGCCCTTAATCATTTTGGAGGGGCCAGTTTGAGAAAGCTTACAAGCCTGACTGAGAGTGCTGAAAAAGATTCAGTTAAGATGTCTCAGCTCAAGCATCCAGTATGACTAGTGTCTAAAATATCTTGACCTCTTTGCAAGGGTTGCTAAAAGCAACACTTTACATGATACAGTTTGGCTTGAGGAGGAGGAGGGGAAAATTTATTCAGGAGTCTTGGTGTCAGTGGATGTTTCTGAAAGGGATCTTGATCTTTGAAAAGGAAACTGAGCAAGGAAAAAGGGGACTCGATCCTGCAAAATCAGTTGCCAGAAATCCCAAGGTAACTTGAGCGAGGATTTGTGGTTGATTAGTTTACTTTTTTCTGTCTCATACAACCTGTGTTAGGCTAATATATGTAGGGTAAGCTTGGGTTGGAATATCAAGGTTTAGTGTGGTTGCAAAACTTGATAGTTGCAATTTACAGTTGAAATAGAGGCTCAGATCTGATTTTGATTTGTTCTGCGACCGCAGGTTTCTGAACCTTATCTTCACTTCTGTTGCTGTTGTCTATGGTTGAGAATAAAGTATACTCCTTGTGTAGTGGAGCCAGAAGAATTAGCATTGCATAACTTTCAAAGTTAGATAAATATTTCAAATTGTTATAGTGCTTTCTACAGCTTTGAGGAGCCAAGAGTGGTAGCGCACAAGGAAGAAAATATATCCTATGCTATATTGCATTTCCTAGTCCTTTCACAGTGCAGTTTTATAGCATTGACGGGGAACTCCCTGACTTTATAAATAAGTTTATAAATAAGAATCTGTTGGAAATCATTTGACATTGATCATCAATTCTTGGTTTTGAGGGAATTAAAAGAGGCTATCACGAATTGTATGCCAATTGCAGTTCTAAGAGATTAAAAGGCTTTATTGATTGATTGATTTTTCAACTTCTCACAGTGTAGCTCTAAACCAAGGTTTAAACCTACTTACCTGGCATTTGTTTATTCATTTATTTATAGAGCAATATGCCAGGTTGCACTTTTCTGTAATCTCTGCTCCCTAAAGTTTCGTTCTCCCCTTTCCTTTCTCCATTGGTCATTCCCACAGTCCATGTATAAAATGTGTATGTTCGTTCTCATTTCATTGAGCAGAATAAATAATGTTCTCAGAACAAAATTTAAAGACTGCTTTTGTTGATTTCACTTCTGTAACTAATTCTTAAGGTCTTTCTTCCATTAGTGTATGGTTTAACATGCATTTCTGTAGCTGGCTGTATCACAATACTTTGGTGGGAGGGTGTGTGTTATTTCATGAAAGATTTAAAGTTGTCTGTAATTGGAGTTCCTGGCATTCATTATTTTAGATCTTACGAGATCCTGGTGCTCACTAACCTTATATGTTTACTTAAGAAGCTGTTTCTTTTGTAAGTCATTATTAATTGGAGAGTTTCTGGGATGCTTCGTGGTAGTTTTTGGGAGCCACGGATAAGTCTCAAGTTCTTAGTGAGCTGATGTGTAATAGAGGTTGTTAATCCTTCTGCTGTTGGCTTTAGATTGTCTCTGCTGGACCATTGAGGGTGTGACCAAAGAGCTATTTTTTTAGGAAATTTTACTTCTCAGATTAAAAGTAAACTCCTGCTGTCCTGTGACATACCGCAACTATTGCGTGTACAACTGAGCTGTTTTATGTTCTGTTGTTTTCTCTCTCGGTGGCTGGGAAGGACAGAAGAAAAACTGTTACCTCCACCATAAAAAAAAGATGAGCTCTAAAGAGCCCTTTTCATGTCAGGCTCTGTATTAACTGGAGTGGCACTTTGCAATACCCTCATCTCAAATTGACTCAGCCATACCTTAGTTACAGAAAAGTGACTGGAAATTTGTACAAGGCTCTGTGCAGATTGCGCCTTAGGCTTTTTGATAGGCTGGGTGACTTTACTCAAAATTACTACTGTGTCAATTATTTAAGGTATTTGGTGTCAACATGGGACAGTTAAGGTCACTGAAGGTCACTGACATTTAAGGGCAGTTTTTCAATTATAACTAGTAAATTCTGTAAATAAGAATATGTTGTTTCTTAAGAATTCTGGCTTTATTAGGAGAGATTTTGGATGTCTTTAAAAAAAAAAAAGAGATAAATTCTGTAGTCATGGAAGATACCTGCTTCCATGATTTTGCTTTCTAGGCAAATAGGTAGGTAAATAACTCTTGCCCATTCTGTGGTAAAACCAAAACTAGAGAATGGGTCACCTTTGGCACTTAGGATTATGAACTGTATTCCTCCCTCCTTCTTCATTAAGGTTAGCTTTCCCATAATCTTTAAAAAAATGCTTACACTGATGGGCTTTTCTGAGAAATGGAGGTTAGTTTATTTGTGATTTAATTGTCTAAGATCTCTCATTTTAAGTAACTATATCAAGATCTCACTCAACTAGCTACTGTTTATCATGATGGATAGTAAACCCATGATACAATATTTCCAGGCTACAGAATTAACTGCTGTGGAAACCTGCTCAATTACAGGTTTTATGATCACTTTACGTAAGATACGAAAGAGGTATATAACATTTTTTTCCAATTTCAGCCCCTCCTAATATGCTCTTACTGCTTGGGGTCCAGCCTGTTCTAGTCTTGAGATGTCATAGCCACCAAGAAACCTTGCTGAAACATGGAGTTCGCCAAGTTTTGAGAGTGGGGGTGGGACAGGTAAGTGGTGTTTCTTACTTTATATGACGCTCTTTTGCAATTTAAAAAATACATACTAATGTTCACACTGGAGGCCACCAGTTCTTTCCCTTTGTTTTATTAACTAGTTCTTAAAAACCAAAAACTTGCAAAACTGCGCCATAGAGTGAGCAAACACTGTTTCCTTCCGTTCTCTCCCCCCTTTCTCATTGGCGTGTTCTTTTTGCCAGCAAGATCCTGCAGTGTTTTTATCTTCCAGAATACAGAATATTGTTAGGATTACTTTTGAGTATATGCATTTAGACTTCAGAGTCTTTTATTTTCAGGAAAGTGGAGCGTGGAAGGGGAAAATCAGACATATGTTAAAATAATGTATGTACCTAGTACAGCAGTGATCACATGGCATTACTGTACTGGTAAATTGGCTTTTTTAAATACAGAAATCATATTACGGATAGTCCCTATCTCCCTTTTTAATAACTAAAAAATTGTAGGCATTTAGGTACATCTGTATGTTTTACTGGATTTATATATAACAATAGGCTGTTCTTAATTTTGAAAGTGGTTTTACCAATAGTTACTTATTCTTAGCAGAACCCTGTGGATGTAAACGTAATTATCTGTAGTTGTTTCAGAGGAAGAATTGTGTCAGTGCACGTTGGTAGTTTTGCCCAAATGTATTAGGACGGGAACGTCTCCTACCAGTCTGCTGTTTTGCATTAGTTGGCTCAGGGATAACTCTGGAGATTTACTTTCAGCAAAATTTACCTTGAAAAAAGGATGGCGCTTCTGGGGGAAATGACTTAGTGAAAGAAGTTTGCAAGAGATGCACTTTAATGATTTCTGAGATTAACTTCTTCATTGTAGAAAATGATTTTTCAATGTAGTACAGAAACTCCAAATGTGATTAGGTGGATCCTGCTGCTGTTTCAGCATGTCGTCTCAAGTGGAAATAGTTTATTGATAGCGACTGAAGGCATGTGTGGGAAGGCAGGCTGAGATAAAGGAGACTGAAACATTTTGAACTCTGAAAACTTCCAGTGGGATAGCAGGAAGGAATGTATGTTTGAAGCGGCAATTCTCTCTTTGCTGGTAACATTTTGTGAAAAAACTTTCATTTTCTGGGCTGAAATACTATTTCTGCCAAAAATTAATATGGAGGTAGAAACCAGGATGGAAAGTATACTCCTTTTCCAGCGTAGGTGTCATTGATTTTCTTGGATGTTTTCTGATGTTTTTTGTCATTCATCTGTAATCGCAAACATGAAGTATCTGATAACTGGAAGTTAATTATATTTGAGAGGCCTGCTTTTGAAGAATGCTTTTTTTAAGTGCCTTTTGGGAGGAGAAAGACTGCTTTGAAAGTTGAATCACAAATGTAAATAGTGTCTTTTTTTGTGATCGTACTTTGTGGGTTTTCTTATTTTTAAAGTCATAAATGATTGAGTGAGTAGAACTTTGAAAGGTGTTAAATCCTTGGAGCATCTACTTAGATCTTGCAAAAGCTTAAATGAATAACTTAGTGTTTGGTATATGCATAGTTTGTGTTGCACATTTAATAATTTCTGCGCATGGGGAAAATAGCTAGATTCTACAATTACCCTTTAAACTATCGTTTGCAGTTTTATTTTCTTGGAAAACAGTTGTGACCTTCCCAGCTCCTAAGATACATCCACATGCATTTTGATACTTGTCTGCATGAAGAGGCCAGCTACTGCAAAGAATTACACATTTGCACTATGTTCACTTCACAGACATATTTTAGGGGGTTTTTGCAAGTTGGAAGAAAAAAAACAGAAACACTTAAGCATGTGTCATTCTAGCATTCAGTGTTGGTGCTTTGTGACTAAAGTATATGAAGACTGCTCTCAGACTGTGCGTTTCCATAGATTCTGGTGGTGTTGTTCAGGAATGTATCTTCAGATATGCTGCCCTTGTCAGTAATTTTACAGCTTGAGAGAGTGAGTCTTGTATTTAGAATGTTCAATGTTGCAATCACAATTTTTCTATAAATGTGAGAGGGTTGGGATTTTTCCCATTAATAACAACCTGTTTGCCTTTCATTAAGCATCTGGAATGAGACAGCACCTGAACGCGTTTCAGGGCTAAGACGTAACAGCAAAGTTAGTAATAGGCTGCTTTTATTTTCTTGGAATAACTGCTATTTACTGAATATTAGCCATGTAAGGGTAGGATGTTTCAAATCGCTTGAGTCCATCTTAATTAATCTGATTTTAAATAGATCACGATTGTTCTGAGGCCTAGAGATTTCAGATAATCCTGTTAATTTAAAAATACGATGTATTTAATGGAGTTTGGGAGAGGAGATGGTGTGGGAAATGCTTTAATACTGTATTTAATACAGAATTGTAAAATACTGTATTATAGTATGTATATGGAAGGATGAAAAATAGTTACATACCAAACTTCTGCAAATTCTTCCTGAAACATTAAGTGTCAGCAATGAAGTCTTCATCCCTTCCGAGTGTTCGGAAGTCTCCTTTACAAGTCCCAGATGTTTGCAAGCCCAGTAAGAGGGTGAGTGGGTTGGCCTCTGCTGTGGATGGCCATGTCTTGCACCGGGCAAGGATCTGGTGAGAGCGCTGGGCCGGGGTCCTGTCCACACCTTCCCCTGCCTCTCGTGCTCTGCCCTGTGGTGCTGGAGGTGCAGTGTCCCCAGCCACCTCTGTCTCTGGGGCTTGGCTCTGGGTCATAAATGAGACCCATCTATCACCAGCAGTGTAGGGTCTCCACCTCTCCTTCCACATTTAAAAAAAAAATAATTTATACTTTGGGTAATATTGTGTACCCTTTTTTATGCAAAAGCACACTAATAATGGCTCTGATATAGTTAAATGCTGAAACTTCCATTATTTTTTTCCCAATGGTCATTCTGAGATATGCACTCACTGAGACTTGCACTTACTGTGAGGTATTAAGAAGAAGGTGAAAAGTTCATTTCTCAGTGAGAATGGAAACTGGGATTACGCTTTCCAGCCAGGGATAAGCATGCATCTTCTCAGCAGTTTTGGTAGATGAGATTAGTTTTACATCTTGATCAAAATAGCAAAAAGAGAAATGAAAGCAAATTACTTAGTTTTTTCTTAAATGCACTGCTAATCGTGGTGAATAACATGCGTGTTCTTCAAAAGAGCTGGTTTTATGTTTTATTTTTTGTTTTTGTGGTGGTGTTTTTATTTCAGTAAACAAGTATGTCACTCTACTGTGGGTTACTTACATTACCTGTAATGTCTAACAGGTTAAATATTAGAACAGAAAACTTACCAAGCCATATAACAGCTGGATAGCAGGTAGTCAAACATCCATGTATTCTTTTATCACAGCTGAAGTTATGTTTCTTGAAATCAAAGACCTGAATAGTTCTTTTGAACGTTTTTGACGGTTGAAATCTAAAAGTCAAACTTTACATTTCCAGTGCTTGATCCTCCAGAGTGAATTTTGTTAAACTTCAAATGAGGCCTCTCCTATCTCTTTTTGTTTTGATTTTGAAGCAGTCACAGAAATAGTACCTGAAATTGTGTCCAGAAATCATTTTGTTTCATTATCACTTGACTGTTGGGTCAGGTTAGAAGCACAGCACAGCATCAAACAAGAGGAAACGCGGCAGATCCTAAATATAGGGTTTACCTTATAGTGTGGTGAAATGCCTTCTGGGGCAGCAGCTCATGCCAGACTATTTTGGGTTTAGCTGTGTTGTGCAGTGCCAAGTAGAGGTCCTGGATTGGGGTGTGACAGCGTTACAGCTGCATTAGCATGGTGTGCTGGTGGAACTGAGGTACACATTTTGTCAGCAAGGTGGCACGGTGAGCCTGGATGAGGTACCTAGCTAATTAGCAATATTAGAAAGTTTATGTGGCTGTATCTGAAGTACTTTCATGATTCTGCTTTATGCTGTGTAAACGTAAGCAAGGCAACTTGGGTTTCTAGCACTGGGGTTTGGGATGGAGGGTTGTTGCACATGGTGTTACTGACTTCACAAGAAACAACGCTCTGTCAGCTTTTTGAAAAAATCTATTCATATCTGATGCACAGCTATCTTTTTCAAGCAAGTGCTGTCTTATTACTGTATAGTATTGGGGAAAGGCTGAGGGAAGGTTTACTTCTGTTTCAATAATCTTCTAGTTGTTAGGACCGTGCCGGTTATGGGAAGCTAAGTATTGCTGCTTCTTTCAGTCTAAATACATGTCTGCAATGTGTTAGCTGCTGTTTGTAGTTTTGCCAAGGTACCGCACCATGAAAAATAACGGAATGGTTTTTGATTGCTGCCAGCCAGCATGCCCAGTAAATGCTGTACGTAATAGGACCAGTTATTTTGATTTGGTTTCTAGAATTCTCCCTTCTCACAGCGCTGGGGGAAAGAATCTCACCTCGTTCCTGCTGTTAGGCAGCTCTCCCTTCATCATGTCCTTGCTTTAATTCTGCTGCAAAGATCTCATAACATTCCAAAGATACCTGTGTGTAGGGCTGAGTGGGAGATCATGTTTATAAATACATGTAAGCAGCTGAAGCAAGGGTATTGTAGTGTGGTTTAGGGGGACGGACATGTGACAAGGGGGAAGGAAGTTAGAGAAGAAGTCATAGACAAAGTGATGAGAACGGCAGTAGAAAATAGAAAAAGGACAGCCAAAGGGCAATACAAGATACATCGTAACTGAGAATGAAGTGTTGGGGGGTGGAGTGGTGTTGAACATGATAAAAGCTCAAAAGCAAGATTCAGTTTAATTTGTTTGAAAATTGAATTAGAAAGTTGGTACCGGTATGATTACAGTACACAAGCGTGTGTTCTCTTAAATTGCAGGAGGCATGGTTTAGAAGAACTTTATATTATACTGCATGTCTTTTGATATTGTCAAATAAACAAATGGTATTGTTTTGCCTTTGTAGGAAGATGAAAAATTTCTGACAGACTTGTTTGCACAACTAACAGATGAAGCCACAGATGAGGAGAAAAGACAGGAATTGGTAAGAAATCTGTAAAATATACATGAAAGGGACAGTTATTACGAAGTCATTCGTGCATCTTTTTTTTAATTACTAACTAGTGTATTATTCCTGTTTTGCAGGTAAATTTTCTGAAAGAGTTTTGTGCATTCTCTCAAACACTGCAACCTCAAAACAGAGATGCATTTTTCAAAACCTTGTCAAATATGGGCATACTGCCAGCACTAGAAGTCATATTGGTAAGTCAGTTGAATTTTATTTGTGATAATATCCCCAGAGAGTTTTTTTTAAAAAGTAAGCAAGGCAAACTTCAGTCAGATGATTTTCTGAATTATTTGCTTCATTTGTCTTGTCTTAGCTTGAGATTCAGAACATTTAAAATATTTTTATAAAACTTTAAAAGCGGTTACAATATGACATTGGTAAGTGCCCTGGCATTCTTATTTTTTTGTTTTCTCATTCACTTTCCTATCTTTACATGCTTCTTTGTACACAGTTAAGTAAGAAAATAGGGAAATAGACCAAAGGGCGTGGAAACCATAAAATTTATTTTGCCCAGCAGTTGTTCAAATGTACAAAGAAGAGATTACAGCCAATTCAGTTTTAGAACACAGTTTTAGTAATAATTAGGTATGACGTTTAAGTAGGAATTAAAAGCTATGTGCTTTCTGTTTTTCATTCCATTTAAGCCTTTTCTTTTAAGGAAATATAAATGGTTTTATTTGATTTTTCCAGGGTATGGATGATGCACAAGTACGAAGCGCAGCCACTGATATATTCTCATATTTGGTTGAATACAACCCATCCATGGTACGAGAGTTTGTCATGCAGGAAGCGCAGCAGAATGACGATGTAAGTAGAGGGCCAAAACAAACGTGTGTATTGTTTTTCATAATTACTCTTTTAAATTTACGACTCAATTAATGACATAAGCCCTAATTCTGAAGAAGTGTGGAATATAGTTGTGATGGTTACAGGATACTGAACTACCATGTTTTTAAAAGTTCTGGTGAGATGAGTGTTTGCCTTCTTACATATTCCTGTTCCGTTGTGTGTGAAGTAAAACAGGTTGCCATAAACCACTGTTTTGGTTCACATCCATTTTGGTTAACATCAGCTGTCATGCAAGCAAAACAAAATGTTTTTGAATGGTGACCTCCTTAAAATGTGAAATACAAGTCTTGATCTTGGCATGTACATGTGTTTTTAATTTACTTGTAAGAAACCTGTGTTCAGTTTATTATCACACACATTGAAAGGGCAATTATGGTCCTAAGTGTTTAAGAACACTTCTTGACAGAGGTTTTCATTTCCCAGAGATCCTCTGTAGCTGCTAAATACAAAATGCTAAGCGCACAACTAGTAGTAAGAAAGGTATTTCAAAATGGTATTCAGTGGAGAAAAAACATTGTGCTGCCTTTTCCATAGAGGAGGTAGTTAATGGTTTTTTTCTTGTATCTGCTAAAAACATGCCAGAGAACAGGAAGCTGCTGGTACTGCTTCTTCTGTACTAGAAGAAAGGGGCAACTGGGAGAGGGAACATCACTGGTGATTCCAGCCACTTGAATCTGATGACTGTCCTCTTTTATGGGGAATAGTGGTAACCGAGCAACTTTAGTGTAGGGATTCCTAAATGTAAATACTATTTTCTACTTTTATGTGTTATTCTTATTTTCTGCGAATATACGTTGGGATTATTTTTAGGTGGAAATAATCTCATCGAGTTTGATAGCATTATAAAATTTACTGTTGTATGTTTGTGGAAATAAAACTCTTGGGATGTGTTCTAAAGAAGGATGCAAATTAAAAATTCTGTACTCTGAAAATGCTTCCAGAAATCGGTTGAATTTTGAGACTGTTAAGTATTTGCCTCTGTACATTTTATCTTTTGGTGTTTCAGTTCAGACTAAATTCTAAATTAGATTGTTAAATTCAGAACCATTTTTAGTTGCTTTGAAAGACTCTTCTTCACTGCTTGCCTTCTTACTGTTGAACCACTGACCAGAATGTGTCGTTGGCATGTAAAGTTAATTTGTTTCTGTTAATTTGGGGGGGGGGGGGGTTGTTTGGTAGCTGTTTACATTTTACAAAATTTTAATAGAGCACCATTTTTAACCAGGCAATAACCCATTTAGAAGGTAATTTCAGATTTGGGGCAAAGGAGTAGCATTAAAATTGATTTTTGCTTTTCTTTTTTTCCCCTGTTAGGATATATTACTCATTAACCTCATTATAGAACACATGATTTGTGACACAGACCCAGAACTTGGAGGGGCAGTGCTACTCATGGGTTTGCTTCGTACTTTGGTTGATCCAGAAAATATGCTTGCCACTGCCAATGTAAGTAAATACCTTCAAATCAAATTACATTTGGTTTTTTTTAAAGTATTTGGTGATATGTGTTACATATACTTTTTTTTTTCATTCTTTAGAAAACCGAAAAGACAGAGTTCTTGGGTTTCTTCTACAAGCATTGTATGCATGTTCTGACAGCCCCATTATTGGCCAATACTACAGAGGACAAGCCTAGCAAAGGTAATGCCACTCTGGCGCATCAAGGCTGTTGAATGTCAATGTTTAAAATAATGTTTAAAACAACTGTCGAGGGACATTTTCTGTCTTAAACAGAATCTGAGACTATGATACATAGTTCAAAGTAAAATGTAGATTCATGATTTAGTCATGTGAATAATTTATAAGTATAAAATTCAGCAAAGAGATCTGATTTAGGATCATTTGCTGCAGATCTTGCTTCAGAAAAAATTAAAATATTTGTATAATTTTTAGTAACTTATGGGGCTGATCAGTGATATAGACTTGTAAACGTGGAGTTATTTTTTAAGGTCAGGGATTACTAGAGAGGATGCAAAATTGCCCCTGAGAAGGTGTGTGTCACAATACTGCGCTGAATTTGAGGGTATTGGTTCTACACCAGGCTAAGATAGCACAGATCGGTGATGAACTAACTGTTCTTGCTGCCTACTAGCAGCAGTACTCTTTGTTTATTAATAGTATAACAGATCCAAAATGGATGTAAAAGGAGGTATGCAAATGATACATAAATGTTTTCTAAACTTTTTAATTTATTGTATAGATTTCCAAGGGATTGGTTAAATTAATCTGCTTTATCTCAACTGGCTTCCAGATAGATTGGAAGTGAGATTTTTACTATTTAAAATACTTATGTTCTTTAATGGTCAACAATCTGGCAGTATTTTTAAAAAGGTAGCACTGCCTTTTAAAAAAAGATTAAATCTATCGTGTATTTAATTTATTATTTGTCTACTTAAAAGCACAATTTGAGTTATGTTTTGTATGTGCTGGTATGATTATGTCCTAGAAGTATTAAAAGAGCCTGAGATATTTCTTGCATAGTACTTTTGTTAAAAGGCATAGTAGATCACATTTTTGGTACAGACTTCATCAAGGCACTGCATATAGGGCAATACTTCATGATATAGACATGTGGACATCATAATGAGATTTTATTAAATAAGCCTGACTGCTTGTGTTAGTGTTAAGTTCTGTACTCTCTGAACCTTCAAACGCTGCTTTTAGACAGACAATATGTAATTGTTTCTATAGTTTAGGAGGGTTTCCTGTCCTATCTGTATAAATAGAAGATACTCAGTCCATAACAAGCTTATTCAATTTCTATTTTAAAGACTAAACATACCCTGCAACGTGTTCCCTAAACTATCTGTGGGAATATACAAGAACTTGGAAATGTTTACCACACTGCAGTTGGGTATTTGAAGTTAGCTTCTGAAGGCAATATCCTAGATATGTTTAATTATTTTGGGTTTGTTTTTATTACAGATGATTTTCAGACAGCCCAACTCTTGGCATTAATACTGGAATTGCTAACTTTCTGCGTAGAACATCATACTTATCACATAAAGAACTACATCATTAACAAAGATATCCTGCGAAGGGTACTTGTTCTCATGGCCTCAAAGCACGCTTTCTTGGCATTGTGTAAGTTTGAAAGCTAAAGAATAAACTAGTATTTTGTGAATGTGAAGTGTTACATATCTCATGCTGCTGGAAGAAAACTGTTCACAGATCATGACAATTTGTGACTGAATACAGAAATTCTACTGTTACACTCTGTTTCTCATACCAACTTATGTCAGCTAGCATTAGTAAATAATTTTGCATTTACAGATGTCTCTCTTTTTCTCAAAAGCGGAAGGATTTTTCTTAATCTCAATATAGAGGTGAATTGAAAAGATGGTATCTCAATATTGAATATCCGAAGAGAACCATTGTAAGTTTTGCTATTTTTTTAGGAGAAATTATGAGAGATATTTAATTAGAGGTGCAGTTATCTGACTGTATTAAACCGCACAGAAACTCAGTGTGCTGCTCGTCAAACTCTGGTAGTTTCTTGACCGTGCTCAGCACAGTAATAGCAAAGCAGTGTGGCTTAATTCTGGAGGCAAGTAACAGAGTAAAACAAGCCTAAAATTGACTGACCAGTACCGTACAATAAGAAGTACCTTTTAAATTTGTAACTTAATCACCTGAGTTTGGTTTTAGAACCCTTGAATAATCTTTTTTCATGTACGCCTAGTTGCTAACCAAAATGTGGTGCCTTAGAGTGAGATGATAGTCTCTGTTCATGGATGGACGTTCACGTACTTGTGTATGCTTCTGAGTTTCAGAAACAGCTTTAAACTGGCTGTAAATTAAGTCCTTGCTTTAATATATGTGTGAAGAAAATGACATTTACCAATTTTTAAATTAGATAGCTTGCATCTTAATCAAACAGGACTTAATTAAATGTAATCAAACTTACATTTGAGTAACAGGAATGATAAGCAAGTTTCCCAGTTCTTCTGCTGAGAAAATACCTTACCTTTATCATAAGTAATGTAAAAAATCAAAAATACACCTTTATGTTAGTAATAATGTAGCTAAACAGTAGTATATTATTTCTTCAGTGAACAGAGGTGGTTTCACTTGTACAATTATGATGGAGGATTTCTTTATGATAAAGTAGATAAGAAGTAGATAAGTAATCTTCAGCAGTATAGTCAAGACTGCTGAGAAGCAGAGAATAGCTGAACGTATTACTTGGTTCTAATTAATAATGTAATGCTGTATAAGAACTGAAGCTGCAAATTGCCCTAACTAATGCTGAGTAATTTCTAGATTATTTTTTTTCTTTTAAATTTAAAAATTCTTTTGACAACACTTCTGTTTCAGGTGCTCTTCGTTTCAAGAGAAAGATAATTGGGCTAAAGGATGAATTCTACAACCGTTACATAATGAAAAGTTTTTTGTTTGAACCTGTGGTCAAAGCATTTCTAAATAATGGTTCCCGTTATAATCTGATGAATTCTGCCATAATAGAGATGTTTGAATTTATCAGAGTGGTGAGTGCTGTTATATGCTGAAGATAATTACTGTATTGTTGAATCTTGTAGTTCAAGACGACTTTTCCTTTTGCTTGTACCCTAAATTATGCTATCGTAACGGAAATATATGATACAGTATTTAAATGAACTTTCTTTTGTATCACTGTTACATATTTGTACATGTTCTTTCTTAAGTTCACACAGTACCATGACTTGAAAATTAAATGCACTCGATAGTGTATTCACAGTAGCCAGATTTGCAAAGGCAGCACTAATCAAGTTTCATCATGCAGATTGGATGGACCTGTTATGACAGGAATGTAATTTGAGACTACTGCTACAAAAACATCAAATTTAGCAGTGCTCTGTAATGTCAATTCAACAGAATATGGAAACATACAGAAGAGATATCAGTCTCTTTTGATTATATTAATGGAGTGCTACAAAGTTCCTTCCAGGGGGAGTCTCTTAAAATATTCACACCAATTTGGCTGTCTGCACGGTACTGTTTCCTCACTGTTGTTTGCATCCAGATTCTGACAAGATGCTATACAGACTGTAAATATGTGAGTGGGGCCAAGCTAGGGTGCAGACAGTCCTGGAGGAGTAAGTGGGTGAGGAAAAAGGGAGGCTTTGTCACCTCTTGAAATCATCTGTGCTGGTGACCTCTTTGAGTCAGGACTCAAGGTAATTCAAGACTGAGATTACCTGATCATCAAGGAAGAGTTGATTTTAAAATGGTTTTGAAGCTATGAAAAAGTTAATTCATATAGGTGGCCCTGACTTCTGTGCTGTGGTCTTTCAGCACTCTGAGATTGGGTGCTGATTCTACAGTTCATGCAATGGGGAAATAAATCATCTTTTATTTTCTTACCCTCCTTTTCACATAGATACCCAGGTTTCATTTCCAGAATACTTCTTGGTATCTGTAAATAATTTTTGTCAATTTTTTTTCATCCAGGTTTGTTTTTAAAGAGACCAAATTTTTAAAAAGTGTGCTTTTGTTGTTACTGATGTATTACCATTCATAAAAGGTGACCTTTGAGCACATAACCTAAAACGAAAGCAATCAGTGTATTAAGATTTACCTTCCTTTGCTTATCCTTAGTAGATTGTAATTCAGGTGTTTATTCTGCAGCATATTCCAGGGGCTGTGCAGTGCTAAGAAAGCCAAACAATGCACAGGAGCAATTTTCCTGCTGCAGAATGCAGACCTGTGCTAGTCTGGGCTGTCTAGAGTGGCTTTGGGCAGCCACAACGCTAAACTGGAATAGCAGAACAGTTGGAGGTTTTTGTAAAGGACCTCGACCAGCACTATATGGCCGCAAAGGAAAAGCTTGATGTTAGTTTCTGATGAAAAATATCTTCCTTGTTCTCATCCTAAACAAATGCATTGAATAATTATTTTTACGTAATTTATTTGCAGCGAGGAAAGAAACAATATGAACGCTAAGTCTGTATATCATAAACATTTTTTAATTGACTGATTACAACAGGTATCAGTTAATCTATCAATATAAAAATATTTATAAATTATGGTAGGAAAGACCTTCTAGAATTGTTTTTGGTATAATTTTCTATCAGGGTTTTAGGTTCCGTTCATGTGTTTTGAAGGAGCTGTTGCTAGAAAATTGCTGCTATTATGTCTGTTTTGCTAATCAAATACTAGAAGCTCTAGATTTTTAACTACACTTGTATGCATAGTCCTCATTTTTACATAAGCTAATTAATATGGTGCTTCCAATTGAATGTTTTAAAATAATCTCTCATTTCAGTTGCTTTTTACATTGCATTAAATAAATTCATTTGAATGAAAATAAGTCACTTTATGTATGTTCGTTCCTATAGGAAGATATAAAATCGTTAACGGCTCATGTAATTGAAAATTACTGGAAGGCACTGGAAGATGTAGATTATGTGCAAACATTCAAAGGACTGAAACTACGATTTGAGCAACAAAGGGAAAGACAAGATAATCCAAAACTTGACAGGTAAAATGCACTAAATGCTCTTACTACTGTATCAGTGCTTTAATTCTGTTTTGGAAATATTGGTGGGTTGTTGTGTGGTAGTGGGAAATGTAAATAATTTAGACTCCTGCTTGCATCTCGGGCATTGTTGAATTTACTTGATGAATAGTGTGATTTCCAGATGTGTTGCTTCAAACTCTTGATCAGATTTCAGCTAGTATAGTAGTTGCTGCCCCCCAGTAATAATGTCATATCCTAGACTTATGCACACTGTTGTAATGAGGCTAGAAGCCTATCAAGTATCTGGAGTTCATTTGCTTAAATAACAGATTCCCACTGTTTGATTTGAAAGATTGTTTAGTTGTGAATTACCATTCGGTGGATTTTTCCTTCAGAATTTCACATCAGAATTCCTTTTATTTTAGTTATGTGTGGGAGTAGATATTTAGATAAGCTCTACCAAAATGATTGAGAAATAGAATGTGCAAAGAAATTTCAGAGGATGCTTTTTTGTCACTGTTAGATTTGTTGATGGAGTGAAAAATAATCTGATGTAGCACTTGAATCACTCCTTCTGTTTGCCAGAGCAAAAATTCCCTTCCTTAGTACACAGCTACCCAAGGTTAAAAGGTTAGGGTGTATAGAAATAGGAAGTTTAGGACTTTTTACTCTGTTTATTTTTGGCATTTGGTATTACTTTTCTGTGTAGTTTCATTCAAACAAAATGCTTGTGTGAATAGATGAGTTACTCTTAAGAATGTTAGCAAGATCTGTTCTTGTTCTGCTGTCTTGAATTAGTTTGAAAACATGTTAAACAATTAATCCTGATCAGTTATACTAGGACATCTTGAAATTTCAGACTTTTAAGTTTTTTTATTTCATGCCACAAGATTTCTTAACCAATATTTAAATTTGAGACTCGTACAATTAAAATGAGAGTATAATTGTAGATTTCTTTTAAAATGTTGAAGCACTTTCAAGAGTATGTGTGGGATCTGCAGGTTTGCGTACTAATTTTTTACAGGTGAGATGTTAGTATTTTGGCTTTTGTCAGCTAGGCTTAGCACTTAAACAGCTGCGAAATTCAAGCCTACAATTAATGCACGTGTTGGAAAAAACATCCAGCCACTTCCTTCAGTAATGCCCAGCCAGTATAGGAAGCAAAACATTAGTCTTTTCTTGGCTTAAGTTGAGCTAAGTAATTGCGTATAGTTGTGCCGCATGAGTTTATCCAACAGAAAATGATAGCTTCAAGAGGTCTGTAGCTCAACCAGCCCAGAGTTTACCTTCTTCCTACGTCTTGTATAGCGGCTGCACAACCCCTGTCACAGTCCATGTAATTTCTTAAGTAAAACCCCAGAAATAAGAAAATGCAAAAATAACAAGAATCTGTTCACACATTTTAGCAAAGAATAGCTCAGTAAAGAAGGCAGCCAAAAATTCCGTGGCGGGCCACAAAAGTATTCAGAAGAGTGCCATTTACATAATAGTTTTGTTTGTTAGCAGAACTTGAATTTAAATGCAATGTCAAATGAATGTATGTATAGATCCAGATGATAGTGTTGGCAAGTGAATTATTCAGAATTAGATTTATTTTTAAAAGTAAATTTAGCGTTCTTTTTTAATACCTTGTAATTTCCTAATTTTTCCCTTCTGGCTTTTTCCTTCAGTCAGTAATGCAAGACCTTTTCTCTATATAGAATAAGCTCAGATTGTGTTATTAACATTTTGATTCCAGTAACAGAGGCTTTATGAAAAACATTAAATTTCAGACTTACATTGTGGCCAGTAAATTTTGAACAAGTGCTAAAGAAAATTTGTCAAGGGTTTCATGCTTTTATTGGAAATTGACCATTAGAATCAACATCTGACAATGAAAAGAGTGTTTTCAACCTCTCTTCTCCTTCTCCCCCTGTTCTTCAGGGTGCACATCACTGTCCCTCTCCTCCAAGGCCATAATACTGCTTCTGTGAGAAAAAAAGAAAAGGAAGGTGGAGCTCAGATAGAACAATATTATTAATAGATCAGATAGGGAGGGAGAAGTAGCACTTTGTATCCAAGGCCCTGAAGAATGGAAAATACTGATACTGACCAAAAAGTGTAACAGGTGGATGTGGCAGAAAGAGGTCGCTGACTTTTTAATGGATCTATTTTAAAGTGGAGTCATATTTAAGTTAGATTTTTGGGTTGTTTCTTTTTTTTTCTTTAACACATTGGACCCCAAATTCTGACAAGTTATAAAGTATTTCCAGAAGAAAAGTCTATAGTACTTAAACTCATTTGTTTTACAGTTTTTTATTTAGCAGTGCAAACTGTAAAACCAAGCCTGAATGCAACACTTTAGTAACATTTATTAAAATTGCTTTTAATGGTGCTGTTTGTAAGTTACAGAATTTTGGACAGAGTAGTCTGAATGTGCTGTTAGCACAGTTGTGCTTATTTGATGCTTTATGAAGAAAAGTTTTTAATGATATTTGTATTGAAAATAAAGATGCACATTACAGAGTGATTTGCTGGTATTTTTATTGCTCTAAATATTTCTATTTGTAAGCTCAGTGTAAATGTCAAGCAGAAGTTTTATTATTAATATGAGTTGGTTTTTTAATCAAAAGTTTTAAAACTTACTGTTCTGCAGCATGCGCTCCATTTTGAGAAACCATAGATACAGAAGGGATGCAAGAACCCTGGAGGACGAGGAGGAAATGTGGTTTAATACTGATGAAGACGATATGGAAGATGGAGAGGCAGTGGTGCCCCCTTCTGACAAAACTAAAAATGATGAAGATATTATGGACCCTATCAGCAAATTCATGGAAAGGAAAAAATGTAAGTGATTAAAAGAAGAATGCCACGTGGCTTATGCAGAAGCCATAACTTGTATTCTTTAATCCTACTGTAATGAAGGATTTGCATGTATTTCTTCTGAAGTTCTTAGATTTTGAAATTGTGACACCAAGCTAATGGACCGCCCCTTCAAAACAAGTTTTGTTGTCTGTAAAAGCGGAATGATACAAAATATTGTTGTTGATTAAGTTCTTAAAGTATTTGAGTGACAGTCTTAGCCTATAGTCAAGTTTTCCTGTGTTTTATTCGGGTTTATAATTCAAAATTTTTGATGTAAATGTTCAGGTGATATCATTGGTAGAACAAAAGCGTTCATTCCTGGCCAATGACTGGTAGGTGGTAAAGTAGTGTGAAGAAAAAGTCTGCGATGACTCACTTTACCAAGTTGTACATAAAGTATTAAGCCTTTTCCCATATAGTAAAATGATTTGTAATTAAATGTTTTGCTCAATAATATTGCTTTACATTGGGATTTTTTTGGTGTTTATTTTTTCTCTCCAGTGAAAGAGAGTGAAGAAAAGGAAGTTCTTCTGAAAACTAACCTTTCAGGTCGTCAGAGCCCAAGTTTCAAGCTTTCCTTTTCCAGCGGTACAAAATCTAACCTTACCAGCCAGTCATCTGCAAGTAATCTGCCTGGATCCCCAGGGTCTCCCGGGTCCCCGGGGTCCCCTGGGTCTCCAGGGTCGGTTTCTAAAAGCACATCTCAGATGGCAGCTATTACAACTAAGGTAATTTTGAATGGACATAGATTGACTTCATTGTTACAGACTAGGAATTTGCTTTAGCATCTCTCTCAAGTTTGCATGAATTCTGACATGTTAAGCAGTAATGGACTGTCTGGTTTGTGTGTACTTTTTGTCTGGCCTTTAGCATTAAGGAGGTCTGACGCGTATATAAAGAGAATCATAGAATCATGATTCTACAAAGAAGAAATAAAAGCTCTTCTAATGCCCACACTCTTAAAGTATGAAGTATTCAACTAAGCTGCTGCTTGCAGCGATCTTTACTGTGAAATACAGACAATACTTTACTATTGTTAAATTGCACAGGCCTGTTTGGCAGGTAGAAATACAGAAATGCTTTGGAAACATTGCCAAATTTTGCCAGACTCCATGATGTCCCACCACCCCCACTGAGAATCTCTACTGTTACCATTTTTAGTATTGTTCAGAATTTTATAACTGGCACATGTGAAAGAAATAAATTGTATTATGAAGGGATCGTTACTGTAAGCCAAAGTTTAAACAATTTTTAATTTCCTAGCATGATTTTTTTACCTTTTGAAATAACATATAGTTTTGGGTTGGAACATATTGAAGTAGAAGAAGAAAGCCCATTTAAAAGAGTCAGTATAACTTGCAGTGAATATCCAAAACCAGCATTTTTAAATACATTTTAGGACACTGTTGGATTTTATCAGATTTTTTGCTAAAACTCTATTTAAACCAAGTCAGGGAAATAGAGTGACTGGTGTTTTCTCAGCACTGGGGGACAGATACGGTAGTCTTGGTGCAGCGTAGTTCAGATAACGAGAATTTACTTTCATAACAAGTGTTTCCATTTCTGAAAGGTCAGGTACATATCTCAGTTCTCAGGTAACCTCAGAATAACTCTGATTCATCCTTATTTTTTAATGCCATCATACTGCTTGTTCACCTAACTCCTAGTAAAGGCAAATGGGGTTTTAGGTTTTTTTCTTTCTTATAGTTGAACGTAGCTTAAGGGTTTGTGTTTGAATCACCTTCTGTTGAAAACACCTGAATGAGAAGAGTTTGGCTGTTGGAAGAACTAAGTGACGCGTCCTCTAAATTCTGTGGAGGAAGGGGAAAGCAGATTTACTTCATTTATGAAAAAAATACATTAGTTAGTCAAGTGCTTTTTAAAAGGGGTAGAATTGGCTTGGAATTTAATTCAGGCTATTCTGAATTTTTGCTGGAGGCTTGTTCTCTCCCAGACAGTATAATTCCTTGAGTCTGAAACACAGTCTGTATGTATGGAGCATATTGCATACAGTATTGGCTCCAAAATTTCAAGTCATCCTGGCAAAAGAAAAATGTTCAGGTTACACTGAACATGCAGGGCACTGAAAAACCATTGGTGAATTCAGGCATAAGCTACTTTTTTCAGTGTAATGTACACTGTTTATTAATGTGCCGCAGTCACAAACTAGAAACAGTGTTGAAATTGGGTTTTTCAGTAACGATCTGATCCTGTTATTTTATGTGTAATACAGTCAGTGTTATGTTGTATGTACAAAATGTGTGTAATTTTTTATTGAGTTGTATTTTGGTATACAGTTGGCTGAAATTTTCTGGTTTGGATGCCTATCATTAGACACATTAGTCATATGATCTTCGAGTAAAGTACCAATAACTGCCATTGTAGTCAAATGCTGGTTAAGCTTCAGAAATTGCAAAGTATTATAGTTAGACGAATTTTTTGAAGTTCGTACCACTTCTTCATGGGTCTAGAGCTCCCTAGTCTTAAAATTTGTGGTTATTTGCAATACAAGGGAATTTTTAACATTACTAGTTATGCTTTCATTTTCGCTAGCCAAGTAGTTTAAATTTTGTAACCTGTACACCTAGTTACTACACATTTAAACTAGCTTTTGTGAAGACAGACTGTGTTCTAAAAGTACCATAATTCAAAAATTCAAATTGAAGGATATTCTGTATTTATTTCTGAAGTGCTGCCAGATTGCTGGTTGCTGCAGTCAGCTATGCTCAGTAAAAAAAAAAAAATTTACATCTTTACAGATAGAGCTGTAGATTTTTTTATTTTCTTAAATTTCAACTGGAAGTATTTCTATCCAGTTGGATAGGTAAAACCCTGGTTTGGATTTATGCATTTAAACATTTTTCAGACAATGTCATTTTCATTCATCCTGATGGATTATTTTTGTTCTGCTTCATTTTATTCAAAACTTCATGAATCGGTATGCTTCTGTGCAAACATAATTTTCCAATACAAACATAAAGTATCCATGTACAAACATTTTCTTAATTATACTAATGGTGTCTGTCTTTGTAGGGAGGCCTCATTGGGCTTGTAGATTATCCTGATGATGATGAAGAGGATGATGAAGATGAAGATAAGGAGGAAACTTTACCTTTGTCAAAGAAAGCAAAGCTTGAGTCATCATAATGGCAACTGCTGAAGAACGTTACCAGTTGGGGGAAGGATATTTTTTCCAAAAACAAAACAAACCCACAGCAAAGCAGCAATCTTTTGTGAATTACTGTGTGTGACACAGATCAACCTATACAAACGGATTTCTGCCAATCAAGTGCCAATTCAAAGGAGCAGAAGAATGGGAAATATTTCGTTTAGGGGAAAGACTTATGCCTTTGAGCTCTCCAGCTTGGACCACACGTTGCCCTTTTCTCAGGGAAGGAAATGGAAAAAACAAAACAAAACAAAACAAAACAAAAAAAAAAGCCAACAGGGCAGGAGTATTGTTCGTGGAACTCTGGATTGGCTGGTCAGTTGCTACAATCAGAATATGCTTTCTTGGACCATGTATGAGACTTCTGAAGAAAAGGCGGGTTTTGCCATAATTCTTCACTTGTTAAGAATGCCAGCAGTTTCTTTGGATAAAAGAGACCTGCCTTTGAAATCGTACATTCTGAACATTTTAGTCAAGCTACAACAGGTTTTAAAAACCTCTACGGGGGAGGGCCGAATATAAAGTTTCCTCTTTTTTTTTTTTAATCTGTTCCCTTTGCCCTTTAAACTGCAGAATTTTTTTTGGAGGTGGGGGATTTGTTTGTCCCTTCTTGATTAAAGATTGAGTGGAATTCTAGATGTGGTCACTTTTGTGTCATAATTTTTTTTTTGCCCCCCTGAGTGTATGCTTAGTTGTTGAGTATATATTTGGGACCATTAAAATTTTTTGATGTAATATAATCTCACTGTTGTGCTGGTACCTGTTTCACCCTGTGTAATTTTGTTCTGCATCGCAGTTCTTAATATGTTTAGGATTTTATGGAAGATGGTATAGTTTATATTGGAAAAAAAAAATAATCTTACCACAATGTGCATAAAAGCAATACTATTTTGTGACTAAATATTTTATATTAAATTTTACATCAGCAGCTGTCTTGAGAAAAAATTCAGGGAAATAGGATGGAATCAAAAAACTGAAGCCTATAAATATGAAATTAGTATTCCAAAGAGACTTTGAAATTTCATAACTGAGAACAATGATGGTAGACTAATTCATCAAAAGCAAGGTGGATGATTTAGGAATACCAGTATATTGACTCATTTGACTTACAAGAATAAAAAAGAAATAATTTAAGCTGAAGGAAAATGGCATTAGTGGTATTTTTTCAAAATCTCTGATTCCCTTTGGAATACCAGTTTTAGTGAATCAAAGATGGTTGTAGAATAAACTCTTTACATCATACCATCTTTTGAAATTTGTTCTAATACTCAATTGAAAAACAGCAATTAAACTGTGGGTCTAACTCAACGACTACATTCTTTCCCCTTTTTCCAGAAATCTAAATAATAGTAGTTATTAATTTGAAACTAAATGTTATATCCTGCTTCCTTTTCCCTGCTTTTGCAGTGCTTCCTGCGAAGGGGGAGTTTACTCAGTTCCTTTGCAAACAAGAGACCCCTTCTTACATACATTTTCGAGAGTTGATTTCCTTTTGGACATTCAATGCACCAGTGTTGCAACAATTGTGATATTACACATTAATGTATCACATACAAATAGAAATAAGAGAAATGAAAATCCGAGGCTGGATCATACATGATCACACCCTTTGTTTCTGAAAATTGTGGGTTGCATGGCAGGTTCTGTGCTAACTGCAAATGTCAGAGCTTTTGTGCTTGGACTTTATTAATACATGTTAGTAACTTCACATTTAATTTCAGAGTGTGCATTAGAGAAAAATAATTAGCCATCTTTTCCTCAAAAAGTACATTTGAAATCACTTCCCAGGGTTGAGATTTTACAATGTGTTTGAAACGTCTGTGACAGGGCAGTTCTCAGTAATAAGTTTTACACAGAGGGCAAGAGTTGGGCACTTGGTCACTACAAGACTAGATACGATCTGCTGCTGCAGAAGGAGCCTCCCCGTGCTGTCTCAACAACCCATCTGAAACCTGATTTTTGCAACTTTGGTGTCAGAGCAGACATCATGACAAGGAAATCTATAATTTTGCAGGTTTTCTTAATTAGCCTGAATGTAAATCCTTCCCAATCTGTCAGACTTTACTTGAGCATAAAGCTCTCAAAATTTATCCATGTAGCCATCGTCATGTCCTCCAGGCTGTATCTCAGGAAGTCATTCTTCTGAGTTGGTCAAAGGAACATTTTTTGTTGATGTTTTTTGTGTTCCTTCAGCTATTGAGTGCTTGATCTTGTGATGTTTGGTGCTGCAGTCTTCTAAACTTTCAGATACTTTCATAATACTTGTAGGAATCTTGGATTTTGGACTTTAAGGACTTGAAGCATTACATTTAAGAGAAGAAATACTGTCCTTAGATTACTGGGTTCAGTCAAAATTATAATGGAAGGAGGAATATTTTTGAACTTTTTATATTTTTATGAAGCTTTAGAGGACTGGTAAAATATTGAGCTGCATATCTTTTAATTCTGTCTAACTTGTAGTTAGATGATTAGTTGTCTACCCAGGGATCTAATGCTTGTGGCCTGACAGGACATCTCTACGCGTAGATGATATATTCATGGAAGTTGGAAGCAGTCAGGAAGTAAGTGAGCTGGGGACAGTGGTGGGTATGCTCCTGCCTTGTGACTTTCAGTTTTGTATTCATGGAAATCTTGAAATATATTTTAGGGAAAAAAAAAGGAAGTAGTGGGATTGTGACAAGTGATGGATATTAAAAAAAAAGTGGGTATGAGTTAAGAGGTGATAAAAAATGATGTTACAAAACAGTGTTTCATTCTAGATCTTTCTCTGGGCTGATGGTTTTTTTTATTCTTAGTTTTAATACCATTTGTCCGCATCTCAAGAGAGCTATGTGTATGTTGTATTAAACATGGCCCAGTCATCTTAATTGTATTTTAACTCTATTCTTAAGTATGGTTTACAGGGTAAACCCTTAAGTATTGTACATACAAGATACAACGTGCTTGAATGATCTGTGCAGGCCCCCATATTCCTTTGGTGGTTGAAGGACTTGATGCTGGTTACTCTGGTGTACGCTTCCCGGCTTTGAGCCTGGCTTCACTGGGGATACCAGGCAAAAGTACGTTGAGTACCTGGTCCCCCACAGAAGCACACCCTTACACTAACCTAAGTAATTCCAGGTAATCTGGAATATTTCCAGGTTTGCTTCCACCGTGTACTGAGGGTGGTTGTTTTCAGTTAACAGTGCATATCACCAAAAACCAGATCTCCTATGTCATGAGGGCGGAAGGATCTGAAATCTGGCGTACCTAACAGTAAGTTGCCTCTAAAATGTGCCTGTCTGTAATGTACCTACTGGGTAAACAGGATCAGGCTGTTCATCTGTCTCTCGTAGCCCACCCCAGGGAGACGTCATGTTCTCATGGAATTAAGTGTCAAGTAGGCCCACTCCTTTTAACGTACCAAGGATGAAACTGTTCAGATCGGGTTTGGCTGTGTTTTTACATCTCTGCAAATTTCAAAAATGATTTAATTAGATAACTGATAAAAGTCTGTTCTCATTTTTGCTACTGTGGCTGCAGCAGGGAATTACCTGCCTCTCAACCCAGCACAAGTTACATTGCCTTGTTAAATTATGTTTCCTAGCATCTGCAGAGTGGCCGCAGAAGGTCAGCCGTACTTTTAGCAACCATTTTACAGCTGCAGAGTCATCCTGGAGCAACGCTGTCTGTGTTAGAGTAGTACTGCCATTCCCCCGCCTTGAAGATACGGAGATCTGTTCCAGGTAAGCTGTGAAGTAGGAGACCACATGGGTTACTGCTTGGGCTCAACTGCAGCGTACATGTAGAACAGGGCAAACATCAAAGAAGAGAAATTACCAAAAACTGGAGTTTTTCAAGGTAGGTTGTCCGTGTGTGTGTTCTCCACTTGCTCTAACTGCTTTCTCTTTTTGGAGTCCAGAAGAAATGAAGGTATAGACAGCGTATAGTTCAGTCCAGAAAGGAGGCGGGGCATGTGGGCATGCTGCAGATGCAGCAGAACTTTCCGTGGAAGGATTTGTAATGCCTGCCTTCAACTGTAGCCAGAATTTCAAGTCTGTTACTCATGCAAGGGAGGCGTAACTTACTATATTTTCATAGGTGGCTGGCTATCTGGTGAGCTTGTATCTCGATTTAATGCTTCTCAAGTTGCAATTACAACTTGCAAGAGCACGTAAAACTTGTGGGTTTTTTTAAATACAAATTTAAATGAATGAAACTCTTCAAAGCTGAAGTGAAACCCTGCGGACTGCTGGAAAAAAGGCAATCTAAAAAAGTGAGGGGGGAGATGCAGTCTTCTCTATGCCAATTATATTTATGAACAATGTAAAAGTAATATATAATCCAGTGGGTAATATTAAAAAAAAAAAAAAAAGGCAGGTAGAATAGTACTGGCAAATGACTGAACTACCTACTGATTTACCGGGAATTCAGATCTATGCCGGTGGCTGTGCGCTGTTGCATCTCCCAGCAGCATAAGGTGTCTGTCTGCCTCAGAACTTCTCTGAAATGGCTCCACGTGAGCAATTGTTCATGGCTTATGTTGAGACCTGGAAATTACTTGGTATAGGGTGGAATTATGCTCACAAAATGTGCATCTGTAATACAGACTGGGGGTGATTTGGGCTGAATAACGTCGATTTTGCTACTCCACTTGTAAGCAACTTTAAATTACAAGCATAAAGATACTGTATGTGGGCTGCCCACCGAAGAGGGTTCAGAAGCATTCAGTAGTAGTTGCGTGTATCGCTGTTCGTTAGCATTGCTTCTGGAAGTGTGTGCATACCGGCACCCTTAATTGTGCTCATGCGTTTTCAGACGAGGCTAGTCCTTTCTCTTACGTTTTAGATATTTTTATTTTAAACCTGCTGATGTCGAGTAGCCTTTTGACAGCTGTGGTGTTCAGGTGGGAGGTTGATGCTCTTCGGTTGGAGAGTTCGGTAGAGTCTTCCATCCCTCTGGTGAGGCCAGAGACGGTATGACTGTACCTTCACCCTCTCACTGAATTGGTGTTGAGTAGTAAAGGGTCCCCGGAGGAAGCTGTGATCGGGGATGTGCAATTTGTTAATCTTGCTGTTCAGCAGGATTTGATCGATGTTGTGACTAGGGATGTGGAGGTAATCGGAAGCAGCTCCTGATGAACTGATATACCAAAGTTTGCTAACAACAAAAGTGTATGCTGACAACAATGAACGTTTGGGAGAAACTTTTTGAAAAACCACATTTTGCAATCTGCTTCTACTTTTATACTTCTGACAGTGTTGTTAAGTTAGATCCATCTTATATTGAAAAAAAACTTGTTTCTTTTGCATGGCTCCCCCCACCTCCACGATTCCCCCAAACCAGAAGCGAGTTCCTCTGCTGCCATCGGTCGGGATTTTGTAGGTCAGCCAGAAGAGCTGGAAGCTGCAATTCTTATTGAAGTAGTAACTGCTGATTAAAACCAACAACAAAGCACAGCTCTTTGCATGTCTGAGTTTAGCCTTAAAATGGAAATAAATCTTCTACCTCTTCAGGGTCTAAATTATTCGCAATAAGAAACAAGGAAGATGTAGGCGGTTGTTTTTCATGAGCAGGAGAACTAAGTATCAAATCTAATAATAGAGTAATACAAGCGTTTGTCTGTCTTCAGAAGCTTTCATATGTGTACGCTCTTTATAAAACACCTTTCAAATTTTCTTAGTATTTATGTAGCTTGCCATATCTTTATCTGAATATATAGGCACTATTTCATCTTTAGAGCATGTGTTCCTTTGGAACCAAGTATGGAGATGCATGTATTTTGTTCAACCAGTTGTGTTGTGGGATTTATTTTTTGATACAGTTGTCCATCAGGGCCATACAGGTCTTCTGCACAGCAGAGTGAGAATGACCACAGTCGTCACTGTTCCCTGTTACAAACAAGACACCCGTCAACGAGACCTTCAGACCTCCCTCTTGCTCAGTTTGGTGACTAAGATGAGCTTTCTGTATTTGGACATTCCAAAGAAGACCTTCTCCCTGTAGAGTGAGGTGCCTGACACCAGTGACCTAGGCTGGACTCGAGCCTCTAGGATCTGAACTCCACACATTTAGTATGTTTAATTTTCCTGATTGAATGGCATCTAATTCATGTTAATTTTGTAGCAAGGAAGAGCTACATTTGCATGACATGTTTGCATGCAAATCTGTCTCGACAACTCTTTAGCTGAGAGATTCGTGACTGTGGCTACATCGTGTGTGATGCAATATCTGAAGGAAATGGCAGTGGTAGTTGTGTAGTTTGTTTGGAGCTGCAAGCTGTCTTTTGCAGCCTATTGCTAATGTAGGGGTGCTCGATGGTGACCCCGCGGAAAAATACATTCCTACCTCATAACCTGGCAACACCAGGTGCCGGATGAGGTGCCTGACAAAGGCTTTACAGGGAACACACATCAGCCCCTCGTCCCTGAGCACAACTTGGGTCAAGTACTACCCAAGTATCTTTTTTTTTTTTTTTTGACACCTAATAACTGTACTGCTCTTCGGCCTCTTGAGACAGAGTCAAAGAGGTCAAGATGGGAGGGAGACCCCTTGCAGGGCAGTAGTGTAAGGGAGAAGCAAGGTGCCAGTCTTTGGCTGCAAGACCTGAGTCATCTTGATACCTGCAGCCATATCTTCTGCTGTCCAAGAACAGAACGGACCTTTCCCTGTTGTCGCTATCAAAATCAGGAATAACAAAGCATCATGTTTTGCACGCTAGACCTGAGAACAGCAGGCTCGTTACAGCATCCCCATCGAAAAACAAATCACCTTTGTGTGTGCAATTATGCTAACCCCTATGCCATATGCTGACAATTTTGTAATAGGCTGCAAGATCTCTTGGTTCTTATCATAAACATCAGAACAAGAGCAGAAATTCTAGAGATTTGTGTGTCTGTTTGTTTTGATCATATCATCCCTAATGAGATTACTGGAATTACTCCCGTTTCCAGTGTGCCGCAAGCCTCAATGGATTCTTACAAATCTCACTCATCTTGCAACTTACCTTCACAGTGAAGCAATATTACTCAAACTCAGAATTGCTGTTAATTACATGATTTTAAGGAAAAATAAATTAAATACATGCTTAACTACAAGGATCCTCTTAAAGGGATCAATTATTTCAGGAATGAAGGCTATTTACTTAGAGTAGTGCAAGGGTAGTGACAAATTTCCATAGACTGTGGAAAATCCACTCCTTTTCCTTTACAGAAGGGATCAGCAGGTGGCTGGTGATGAATAAAAACTAGCCAAAGAAGGCCAGGTGGTTGCCCTTAGCAGCCTCTCATGGAGCTCTGAAGACAGCCAACTACACATGGCTGCGATGGCTGTTAAAATCCAGCATACCAAAAGTCACCCAAGATAGGAGGTGCCACATTCAGCGTACTACAACCGAGGGCATAAAACTGCTCACCAGAATGGCAAAGCGTCTCCCTCCACCACAAGACCTGAATTTGCAGTTCACTGACATTTTTGGGGAGTCCTTACAGTGACCTGCTCCAAATGTAAAAGCACGCTTCAGCTTGCCTGTCCTTTACCAGAGCCATAACTGCCCGTGAGAGAAACTGTGTGAGCTAGACGTGTGGTGTCGACAGCTAAAGCGTTCACATCACTGCCTCATCAGTTTCTAGCCTTTATCCAGACATTTGAAAGGTGGTCTACCATATCACAGTGTAGCCCACCCCTTAATAACTGGTTGGTTGATCGACCTTTCCCACTGGGCATCAAGGCTCCCCTGCTGCCGTAATAATATGCTATGGCTGTTTTAGGGTGCTGCTGATACCGAAATGTGTCTGGCAGCTTGCAGGATCCTACAGGCCTGTTAAAAATATCAGCAAAGTATGGCCAGATGGCTGGGGTAGATCAGATACGACAGGGTGTACAGTGCAGTGAATACAATCACTGCAACATGTGTCTCATCTTCTCTCTGTGCTTTTTGGACACCCCGGCTACTACTCCATCAAATAGTGGGAGAGCTGAGTTATGCTGATTGATAATCTGCCTACGGGTCTTGTATCGGAGTATGAGGACAGGCAGGAGGTGTGTATAGCCAAGGAAGAGAATGGCTTTGGAACAGTAGTGTCACCAAAGTGGAGTCCCTGTATGCTCTACAGTGAGTTTACAGTCACTACGGCACCTGTGAAACACCGGTGGTGTTATGCAAAAAATTCTCTCAAGCATCTGCAACTGAAAAATAATCTCACTTGTAAGAGAGTGAGCCAAGCCCGTGTGATTTAAAGTCAGTTTCTGTTCACATTGACCTTCTTTAGATAAGATTAAACTTCTACATAATTCAACTGGACTCAAAGCCACCTTCTGTGTTTCAGCACATGAAGTCAGTGCACATGATACGTGAACAACCAGTCACCAATTTTTACCATATTCTTGTAAAACAGCGCTCTCTAACCCCTTCTTTGGGGTTATCACTGGACAACCTTCGTTTCATGCCTTCTGTCACAACCCCTCAAAACTGGAGTCTGTAATTTCATTGGTTCCTCAAATTCTTAAAATTCTTCTCACGCCTGTCTGACTCCTGCACACAGAAGTGAATTCGAGGTGCTGTTTGAGCACAGACACAAATTTCCCCATTCCCCACGTTGTTCACTATTCCAAGAAACGGCTCTCCTCTTGGTAGACATCTGAGGTGGTGGCCCCAGCCCTACGGTCATCTACCTCCCTGCTGAGGCTTTGTTAACTTCTCCTCCTTGGAGGGTTTTCCTTGCATGTGAATTTACACTTTTCTTCAACTCCAGCCAGCCTAAGTACTTTCCAAAGCCACTTACAAAATCTTTGGTTGTGCTTGCCTGTTATTCTCACCCAGCCCCCAGTGTCATCAGTATAGACATTGACACACTCCTGTGTAACTAAAACGCCAAAGCAGCAGTCTGAAGAATGAACAATTCCCTGAAGCGCTGGATCTTCAAAATCTCGTTCTGTTTTTATAAGGACATTTGCTGGTGATGATTGATAGGAATTGATACTGATGATTTGAAAATATTTTCAATACCTCAGTATTCAATCTTTAACAGAATCAAAAGGTGTTCCATTTGATACATCTTAGTTCTTGCTATACTTCCCTTTTTCCCTTTTAGAGGGGCCATAACAGTCCCTAGAGTGGTTCTGTTTGTTCTTCTACTCATCTCGTGATTCCCAGTTAACGCTGCTGGTGTAGTTCCTCTTTTACCTCCTGCCCAGGAGAGAGGAATGGAGGAACGTACATGGCAGCTATCTGCCTTGGTTATATTCTGTGCCTTGATGAGAACCCAAGCTTTTGGATAACATCCCCAAGCCTTTACACAATTATTTTGGTCCTTGCCTCTTCAGTAATCACCTTCTCAACAGACCAGACCCTATCGTGCCTTTTCAATACCTGCAAGACACCTTCCCCTCTCTGCAACTGCTTCAAATGATGTCTTTCCCGCTTCGCTGGACATGCAGTTCCCACACTCCTGTACCCAAGCTCACCGCTGTAGGTCACCACGACCATCAGCCTTTGTTTCTAGCACCTTATGAGTCTAACTTAAATGAATTTATTCTCTTTTATTTCGCTTTTCTTTTCTTTTTCCTCCGCTGCTGTGGCACTCTGAAAGGTTCATGTCAAGGAAGTTAGGACACATCGTTGCTGAGTTTGCCTGGGTCGCGAGTACTCCGCCCTGGCTTTAAAGTTCATGCAAAGAGCTGTAAACCACGGCTGCTCCTTCATCTGCTCCCCATATCTTTTGATCAGTATTAACTTTACTCTTTGCCTTGTGTATTTGAGTCTGTATTTATCTTCTGTGGACTCAGACGTTTATGAGATATTCTGCCCAAACTCTCTCTCATTGTATTTTAGATTCTGTATTATGTTAATCTTGTCCAGACCCTGCTCCGCTGGCTTCAGTTTCAGTACTGAATGAACATCCCGCCCCGTATCAAAGGTTAATGCTAGTTTTTCTGGGAGTTTCTCCCTGAATGTTTTCTTTCGGATACCAGCCCCAGAGCATCTGTAAATCACCAGCCTCCCCCCCGCATTCAGATCAATCTAAGGCACATAAGCAAATACTTCTCTGGGTTTTTGTTTGTGCACATATAATTTTGTTTCTTTTTATTTTCATTCAAATTTCTCTAACGCAGTTTCTTTACCCCCTTTGTCCAAACAAAATGAACAATTTGAAAACAGCATTTCAGAATCGGATCCTTCGAGGAGCAAAGCTATCTTCTGGCCACCTTCTTTTTTTTTTTCCTGGCACCCATTGTTTACAGCTCTGGAGTCTGTTTAAAGTAAAGTTGCTTCATAGCTGAGAAGTTGGTTGATGAACGGTAGAGTCATATTTACAAGAAAGCTGCTTAACGACCGTCTCAAGCGAAGGAGGAGAAAAAGCCCTTTGCTGATTACCATGAGTTTAACTCTTGTATTGTAACCCTGTAAATTCTGTTATTCCCATCCCTCAGCAACTTACACTTCAGGCAGCAGATGAATGGCGGAGCTTTGTTGATGGTTGTACTCGTTGCTAGGGGACAGTCTGGGGGAGGCGAATCATGCCATTTACAGTCAGCCTAAAGGAACATTTGGAAATGCTTGAGCTTAGAAATTTCCTTCTGTGGTCCGTGTTGCTGAGAGTCGGGTGCTTTGTGGCTTCGGAGAGTGCTTTAGAAACACACATGATGACAACGGAGGCATTAAACATCCTGGTGGCTTTAGTTGCTTGTACTTTTCTATGTGTTTTAAATTGTTGTTCTGGTGCTTCTTTGATAATTATGTTTTTAGTTAAAAGCTGACCATGTGCAAACAGTATGAAAAGAAAGCAAATCACATTAAAATTAAGTACTACAAATTTTCATCATTTATTTACTGTAAGAAGCGTGATTTCCAAATGCAATTGCATGTACCTGTCTGGCTCTGAACTTTCTTGGACATATTCACAGGCATTTATTTTATTTACTCGGACATATTCACAGGCATTTTTTTTATTATTATTTTGTCTGCTGTGGGAGGGCAGCAGCTTCCGGTACCACCAGAAATAAAAACCTGACCTGTTAGTAGGTAGGTGAGGTTTTATAAGCTGCGTCTTTGGTGAAACACAAGGTGGGTAAATAAATCTGCTCAGACTATAAATGCTAAATCACAGTTCGGAGAGAACACAGAGGAGGCAATGCGTGCCTGGCTGGGGCTGGCGGGTGTGACACGGAATTACCGAGGAGAAAAAAACCCTATATAGGCAGTTTGGGGGTCTAATAGCCAGGGTAGGGGTTTTGCCAGAGGCAGGCAGCCTGACCTCCTCAGTCCTGCCCTGTGTCCCCGAGGCTACACTTCGGTGGGCTCCAGGACGAGCCCGGTCCCCTTCGTCTTCAGCTCTGCGCTCTGCAGACCCCCGCGCACCCCCGTCCCCCCCCGTCACTCCTCTTGAAAGAGTTTACCGACATTTGACGCGCTACATCCGCGCTGCCGTTTTACAGAAGGAGAACACCGGGATTTCCCAGCGTTGGTTGGCTTTCGGCGCCGGAGGTGAGGTCGCAGCCGCCCCCCGGCCCCGCTCCCACGCCCGGCCCCGGCGGGACGGGACGCGCCGCCTGCGCCACCGGCCGGCGCCGGCAGAGGGACCCCCGCACCGCCCGCCGCCGCCCCGGCGCCCGGGTCCCCGCTCCCAGCACCGACACTGTCCCCGTCTTGAACCCCGTCCCCTTCCCGAAACCCATCCCCGTTCCCAGTCTTGACCCTATCCCCATCCCCGTCCCCAACCCCCCCAACCTCATCCCCGTCCCCAGTCTTGACCCCATCCCCNACCCCATCCCCAACCCTGTCCCTATCCCAGTCCCCGTCTCCATCCCCAGCCTCATCCCCATCCCAAGCCCCATCCCCATCCCCATCTCAAACCCCAACCCAAAACCATCCCCATCCCAAACCCCAATTCCATCCCCATCTGAAACCCCAACCCAAAACCATCCCCATCCCCAACCCCATCCTGCGTGGCTGCATCTGCAGCACCTGCTATCCTACTAACAGAGGCCAAATATTTTCTGTAGCACACGGAGTACCCTTGAATAACGTGTGAGCATTTGGCACACACCGGCGTCCCCAGGAAGATTTCCTGGGTCAGAAGTTTGGTTTTCATAATTGTGCTCCATGACACGCTCTCCCCTTTGATTATCTTACCACTGGCAACACCGAGATCGGCCCCTGCAACTGGTGCTTCGCTTCGGGGGTTCCTAGAGGTGTCCTCCCACCGACGAGTCGCATCCAAGTCGCATCCAAGCTGCGAAAAGTAGGAAAGTATTCTTGCGTTTGTAATTCTGTCTTCTCTGAAGGGGACTGTATATTTTTCAAATATTATTATGTTGGTTTTCTTTTTATTCTATTCATTAACACACCCGTCCTCTGTTGCAAGTCCTGCAGTAACAGCTTTAAATTTTTATTTAATGAAATCTGTTCACAAAACGGGAGATCACAAAGCTTCAGGAAGTTAAATTAAGCAGTCTGTCTCCCTGAGGTGCTGAAAGACTATTAGTCATTCTTCTTTTTCTCTATTACTCTCAAACGCGCAGCCGTTCCTTCTAACTACAAGAGGGTTTCCCTGCAAACCTCCCTTCTTTCTAGGTTCAGAAACGCTTAGACTACATGACTCGCACAATAAAGGGTTAATTTAACTATTTGCACTCCCCTGGTACTCCCGGCTTGTAAACAAGTGGCAGTTCTCCTGGGGCAGGTCGTGCTAGCAACCAGGAGTTATCTCCCATTCCTTGGTCTACGCGTTCGAGGATCAAAAATAAATCGCATGCCTTAAATAGCGCAGTCACCGGGTAATTTAGGGCCATTCCCGTGCAATAATGGGATCCATCCAAATGCAAATCCGCAGCCCGAGGCTTGGGCTACTCTCACAAACCGCTCAGGTCCCCCAGGCAAAACAACAGATGTCCCTCCCTCAGCCCATACAGCAAATACACACAGACGTATTCCCTCCTCCCTTCCCCAAACTCTGTGTGGCAGAGCGAGCGGTTAATAACAAACAGGATTTCAGACGCGGTTTGCCTGATCTGTGTGAGATCCAAAATATGTTTTGCGAGTTCAGGAGGGTCAAACAAAAAATAGGCATAATGCATTGAGAAGCGGCTGATGCAAAGACCGACAAAATATCGGAGAGAAAAGACCGCAGCTGTGAAAAACAGAGCAAACTCTGGAACGCGACCCTGGCAAAGCCCACACCGCGCCGTGTGACGCCGGGCACGACTTTATGACTCGATTCCCTCAAAATCTGAGATAAAGCACTAAGCAGCCAGATTACCTGGGATTGTATTTATTTATTTATTTCTTCCCCAGCTAAAGATAGGATAAATTCTGCCCCCCCCGCAGGAGAATAATTGCCACCCCGGGTGGCAGGACGGCTCAGTCCCAGCGCTCTGCCCTCGGGCAGCGCGGAGGGTTGTTCACCGAGCGGGGGGACCCGCGGACCGGCCCGGGACACACCGCTTCGATCCGCGGGGAGCTCACACCGCCCGTCACCTGGGCGTTACAGCACCCGTCACCTGGGCATTACAGCACCCACCACCTGGGGTTACAGCGCCCACCACCTGGGGTTACAGCGCCCACCACCTGGGGTTACAGCGCCCATCGCCCGGCCACCATCAATCGATCGAACCACCGGTTTTGATCTCGGCACCCGAGTCCGCACGGCGGCGGGAGAGCGGCGCTGAGGGAGCCCCGTCCGCACCTCGTTGCGCTCCATTTTCAGCCGCGCACGCAGCAGGCTGCGCCTCTCGTTTGCCTCCCCGGTTTTCCTTTTCAGGGTTTATGCAGCATCCCTAAAAAAAAGCCAAAAAACCCCCAACGAAACAACAAAACCCAGCCGTTCCTGTACCCCTTTACGGGCAGCCTCGTGCTTTTTCAAGCGGAAACTTCAAACCCGCGCGGTAGCGCCCCGCACTGGCGCTGCCCCCGGCGGGGGAGGGCGCGGCGTCCCGCACCTCCCAGCAACGCGGCTCCCAACCGCCCGGTGCCCGCGCTGCGGGGTCCCGCACCTCCCCGGGGTCGCGCATCTCCCTCCCCGGTTCCAACGGGGGAAAGCGCGGAGCGGGACCGTCCCTACCCCCCGCGGACGCGGAGGGCGGACAGCCGCCGGTACCCCTCTCGTCAGCCTTCGGCCGGTCCCGCCCCCGCGGCCGCCCAGGGGAGCTCGCCCATTGGCCGGCGCTGACCCTCTCCGCGCTTCTCATTCGCGGCGGGTCGTGCCCGTCAGGGCGCCGCCGCCGTCCCGGGTCTAATTGCCGGGGCGAGGGCGCGCGCCCGCTGCAGGTAGCGCGGTGGCGGCCGGAGCGGGGCTGAGGCGACGGCCAGGCTGAGGGGCTGCCCCCGCCGGAGCTTCCCGGCCTCGGGCGGCTGTGTCCCCCTCCTCACGGCTTTCTGCCTCCTGTTGCTGCCGGGAGGAGGGACCGCGGCGGCAGCAGCGGCGGTGGCGGCGTCTCCCCCCCGGGGGGGGGAGCGATGAGCCGCGCATTGTTTCTCGTGTAGGCAGCGCCCGGCGGGCAGCGGGGCGGCGGGCCATGGGCTCCGCGCCTTTGTCTCCCGAGTGAGTCCGGCCCCGCTCCCGCAGCCTCCTGCCGCCGCCATGGACGTGACCGTCTCGGAGCTGCTGGAGCTCTTCCAGCAGAGCCCNGCGGGGAGGAGGACAACCTCGGCGTCTACATGGAGCTGGTGGACGGCGTCGTCCTGAACAAAATCATGCTGCAGATGTGAGTGGGCTCCCGGGGGGGGCGGGGTGGGGAGGGGGTCGGGTCGGGGGTGGTGGGTCGTCCCCTCGGCCGGCGCGGGGCTGAGGAGAGGCCGCCGCCTCAGGCGGGGCCGCCCGGTGGGGCAGCGGCTCCGGCGGGGGCGGTTCCGCGGCGGGTGGCCGGAGGGACCGTGGTGGGGCTGAGGCAGCAGCTCTGCCTCTTATCCTTCGGGTTGGTGTTGTTTGAAACGAACAAAAACAAGGGTGGTACACTCTCCCCCCTCCCCCCAATTCCTCCAGTTCTATAAAATCTGCTTTAACTTTTTTCTAGGGTTTTTTTTTTTTGGTTGGGTTGGTTTTGGTTTTTTTTTGCGGGGGGTATGTGTTTTTTGCTTTTTTGCTTTCTCCCCAGTTACTTAGTTGTTCATCATACGCTTTAGGGGAAGGTATGTGGTAGTACAAATAAGGAAATGAAAGTACTTTATCATACGAAGCTTTACTGGGAAGATTTCGTCTGAAGCGTGTCTACGTCCTCGTGTAAACTTTGCTATTAAATACATAATTCAGGAAAAAAAAAAACCGCCGACTTTGGTGATATCTCTTTGAGGCAGCACTGTAAAGGTGTGTCTTGAGGAAGCTTATAAATAGGTTAAAAGAGGAAACACTGAAAATACCTTAACGTTGAAGTGAATTGTTGGTAAAACTTAAACGTTTTTTAACCACATCCTTTCCTGTTGCTGGTCTGCTGCCTGTAGAGACTGGCTGTTTTGTATCATCTCTGTATTTGCTTTTAAATATTCTGAAATGTGTCTGATAAAGACTTTGTAGGGAGCAGCATTTGACTTTCAGGGGAGGAGACTTTTGAAATCACTCTATTCTGGCACTGCACTCTTTTAAGGGAATGGAATCAGTTGAAGCTCGACCAGTGATTTGCAATGTTAGGCCAAGGCCAAGCACTTAATTGAAGAGTTCATAGTAGAATCCATAAGTGAAGTTCTTGAAAAGTAACTTTTAAAAAAAAAAGTCTGACAACCTGTGCTCCACCCACTCAAGTTAGTAAGTTTTGTTCTCTTCTGGTACCTGGCTGCTCCACCTTGAAAAGGTAATCAAATTCTTTTCTGTTTTGATGTTACCAACAGTGGAAATTGTGAAGTGTAACTTAAATAGTGAAGCTGGTGAGGATTCGTGATTTGGGACAGAATCAAGATTAATCAGCCCACTTGGGGATAACAAATAAGTGGTGTGAAATGTTAGCTGGGATGGAAACCTGATGTAAAGAGAAGACATAATTTCCAGCGCTTCTCAAGGAGTAATTACACTTTAAAAAGAAAACTTTCTTCAAATTAGAGCCTTGAGTATGAGCATTCAGATCCAGACTTGTACTTTTCCAAGATGTGGGAAATTGGATTTTGATTTATGACCACTGTGTTTGGCATGGAGATGACCAACCAAGCTATCAAGGAAGAGCAGCTTATTATTTCAAAACAAGAAAAATTAACTTAATACTTAGTCGTTCTTGAATTTTGTTATTAAATAGGCTGAAGTTATGTGGCTTTTGAATGATTATGGCATTCTTATGAGTGATGTATTTTAGAAGTGCTTTATCAGGCGATGTATGCAAACTTAAATATTTTGTAGCTGGCCATTGAAATATGTCTAAGGAGCCGTAGAACTGTTAAAGTCTATGGAGCGACTTAATGCTCTGGGGATAAGGAGTGAAGGATAAAATCTTGCAGAAATAAGGAAAATAAGTGTATATACTGAGTGCAGTGACACTACTTGGCATTTTGGCGGATATCATGCATTTGTGAGAAATGCCCTGGCACGTTTACTTGCCTTAAGCAGTCAGGAAAATAAGTTTTGTTTTTTTCCAAAAAAGTCTCTGCCGGCAGTGTTGCAGAAAGTGTAAGTGGGAGAAGCACAAGCAATGTGGAATAGGAAACTGTGTCGTTACACACAATCAGGGCTTTTTTCCCCCTTTTAGGCAGCTTTGGCAGTGCTTCTAGTGGTGTCTAAGGAGCTTGAAACCAAGAGCTTTCAATTGGAAGCCCAAAACTGTTTAACTTGGGGAAGGATCACCATTGTATTTATGTATCCTAACCCAGCAAGGCACTCAGGAGAGGTGCTGTCTATGACCTTCACTTTTTCCTGACTTAACCTTTAGAAATTGCAGTGCAATTACTGCTTGCCTGTAAATCAGGAAAGCCTTGCAAGGCGTGTTTCTGCTCCACAAAGCCTTCAGAATAGAAAAATAAATGTGTTTTTAAAAATGCTTGCTCATCGTTTTCTTTTTTTCAAGTCCTGCTCCCCGAGGATGACTTTCAGTGCTTGGCTTGAGGTTTTTTTTTTCCTGCTAAAATTGTATTAATGGAGGCCTTTGATAAATCTGCTAGAATTTGATGTGCCATGCTGTGATAGTGTTGATTGCCTGAAAGCACAGATGCATGCATGCACACACATGCAGAGGGCAGGGGGTAGCAGAGTGGAGAGCTGGGCTCCTGATGTGGGTAGCTGTCTCCTCACTCGTGTGTTATTTTGCTTTTAGTTTTTTAGGTGAAATATCTTGCTTCCCTGCTTACTGGAACACAGATAACGCAGGCACGTGAGCTTGCATCTAAACACCAGGTGGGATGCAGTGCTTTGCTGCAGATCAACAGGTTTCTTCAGGGCAAGATTTCGAAAGCCAAATTGGGAATTTCGTTATTAAAAATTAAACATTTTTGTCCTGCAGCTAAGCAGATTTTAAGTTTAATCCGTGGCCAAAAAGACAGGTGGATCTGTGAAGAAATCCAGATATACCTGTTGAGTGGAGATTGCTGAGTGAAAAGAAGGCTTTAGCTGTTTGAGGCGTCAGTGGGCTGTGCAAGCTCAGTCAGCCTCTGGTTTCTGTTGTAATAGGTTGGATTTTGCCCAAAAGGCTGTCTGGCAACTTAGAGTGGGTGGAGAAGATCCCAACTGCTTGATGTTGTGGTGTCAACAGTTTTTAGGCGGTGGGTTCCTATCAGCAAGGCAGCTGTGTCACCAGAGAGATTCGTGACACCTATCGCTTTTCCGGGTTGCATGGCAGGAGGTGAAAACAGGGCTGTGCCTTTGCTCCATCCTCGTCAGAAGCGAACTGCTCCCAGGAACTGTAGCCCCGAATAAAACGTAGTTTGCTAAGGCACACCAAACGTAGCTGCGGCGCAAGGGCAGAGAAAGGGGAGCCAGCCTGGGCTTAGGCAGATTCAGGCCACAATGCGGTCAGAAGAGGACCAGCTACTGGGCTTGCTGGTGATCCCTAACAAAGCAAGACCCTCTTAAAAAAGAGCGTTGGGGATTGCTTAGTTCTCAGTAGTGGTGCCTAGCTGCTTAACCAGCTAAATCTAATAGGAAGAGGCAGACAGCAGCGTTTGATTTCGCCACTTACATTTTAAAACAAGACAAATGTTTCTTTCAAGTCATTTTGCTGTAAATGAGTGGTTTCCTTTTCCTGTGTTCTGTCCAAGTGTATGCCCCAACCTGATCATGCATGAAGGACACGTTGATTTTTGCAAACTTGCAGTACTGGCTGAATACTCTGCATACAAAAATGTTTGTTAATCTTCAAAGTGGAACTGTCGTGTCCCGAGCTTCTGTGTTTCTGGTGGATTTACGTGTATCGGGTTAACGAGCTTCTCTGTGGACAGATGTTAAAGAACTTTTTTCTGATGGTTGTGTGTCACTTCCTGGTGTGAAACTAGCACGTGGCGACACTGCATCGGCCGCCTTCGGTGATACAGTTGCAGCTGTGGCATAATACCTACAAGCATAAGCAAATATTTACCCTGTTTAACTTCTTATAGAAAGTTTTATTTGGGAAATGATGTGGGGGTTTACGCATGCAGGCACAAAAGCACATAAGCGTTTTCATATAGACTTGTTCTAATTCTTCTGATCAGTGGTTTTCTGTTACATGTTCCTGTTTGCTGAATGTTTTATTAGGAATGCATCTGATGAAACCACTTGTATTAAAACCGCATGATAAAAATGTATGATAATAGTTTTTTTTTTTTCCTATTTAAATTGCAGCTGTCATGGTTTGTGGTACTGTCAATCTGTCATCTTTAATTTAGTCCACGTGACAGGAACAGCCACGTTGCGAGTGCCTGCTTCTTGTGGTTTGTAGCAAATGGCACAAATACTGGAAGGTTGAAGATAGGCATCCATTTAATTTAAATTCTTATCTAAAGGTGTATTTTTCAGGCAATTAGAAATGTCTCCAGCCTTCAGCTGCTTTATCCCACTTCATGTTAGAGGAAGGGAGAGTTAGCCTGGTCCAAGAGTGGTGTCTTTCCAGCTAGCGAGTTACCTGCAGAGCGAAGAGCTGCGGGATTCTGGGCAGACCGGGCACAGCCGGCTCCTTCTGGCATTTCATAACCCTTGGGCCCCTTACTCATCAAAATTACTTGTCAGAAATTGCTCGAATGCGATTGTAATTCTGAATTTTAAACGTGATTTTTTTGTTGTTACTTTTATTAATTGGTGGCTTAAGGGGTTGCATCTTCAAGCACTTGTGCTGCCGGCCCCATGCCAGCTGAATGGATCATTTGACCGCTGTCTGCTGACCCTTCCTTTCCTTTGTGCTCCTGTAAAAGTCATGAAGGTGTACAAACCAGAGGACTTCTTTAAAATTTTTGGGTATATAGTGAGGTTTGAGGCTTTCCTTCTGTTTATTTGGCTTGGGTGGTTTTTTACTGGTTTGCGAAATACTTCCTTTAGGCACACCTCAGTCATGCCACCTTGCTCTTATTTAGATAACTTTTTTGATCTTGAGGAGTAGGTGTTTTTTCAAAAAAGAGAATTGTAGTTTTCATTACATATGTGTGTAAGGAAAAACCAAACATCAAAGGACTGAAAAAGCATCCCACTGATGGGGATTTTTTCAGATACAAATTCCTGACAGTGTTTGGGTTACCTGGTTAGTGTTGCAAAAAATCTCTTTAATTTTCGGTATGATCCTTGGAAAGAGTTTCTTGCTGTAAAATTCTTCATAAACAAGTTTCGCCAGCCAAGCTATAATGTGCAGAGTGTGGTACCAGTAGCTCTGTCTTCTTTAGGCTAGAAGCGTGTGTAAACACAGAATTTGTCTCTTATGGTGTAAATTTACTCAGGTGCTCTTTTTCCTTGAGACTCTGCTTCCTCTTCCTGCTTTTCCCTGCTGTAGATCAGGCTGTTCAGGTTGTAGTGTTTTGAGTACCTCGGTCTCTCAAGTTTTTAGCCTTTTTCTTTCACGTATTGTGAGATCGGTAAGCACGTGTGGCTGTGCATTTTCTGGCAGCTTGCTCCTTCCCTGAGTGCAGGTATAATTCTGAATAAACACATGCCTTGAACCCTTGATTCTTATAAGTGTTCATCTTCGTGCTTATTAGGTCAAAAGATGTTTTGCCAGTTCAACTGGATAAAGCTGGGCTTACCTGGCAAATGGAAAAGAATGTCTGTCTTTTTTTGGGAACCTCCCACTGCCTGCAAAAGCAACTTTGTGCAGCTCCTCCAAGTTCTTGGCTGTAGAGCTATGACAGCTGCAGTCAATGCTTGAGTTTATCTGACCCAGGATTAAGAAAAAGTATGGTAACAAATGAAGAAGAAATGGTATGTTGCTTGTTGAGAAGGAATTGTTTAGTTTTCCCAGTGGAGACCGTAAGCCCTGTGGTGGTTTGAAGTGCAGGCTGTGCTGGCCTTCCACATCTTGTGCAGAGGGTCCTCTCTGAAGTGAGCTGAGGTGCTGGGTGAAGCTGGTTACACGACATACTCAGAAATTCAAGCAGTCACTTTTTCAAGCTACGTTCTGTTTTCAGAAAAGCTTTTAACTTGTCTGTGAGGAGGAGGAGGAAGCAGGACTGTCCCAGTGACACTGTGTGCTGCAGCTTGGCTCCAGGTTAAGAGGACCCCGAGGTCAGTGGAATTAAGGGCTCTTGGGGCAACCAATTACCCTTAATGAAGATGATAGGATAAAAGCTCCAGAATCGCTTCTGAGGGCCTTGTCCTGCCAATGCTTATGTTCTTGTAGCAGACGACTAGCTCCACTGTGCCAAAAGAGGAGCAGGGCTTGTCTTGGAAGGAGGAGTTGTTCTGTTTTACGTGCTTTTGAAAACCTCATCCAAGTCCTGCAGTTACACTGCCTACAGCTGTTGAAGAAATTGCCTCTTCTTTGCTGTGGCTGGTGGGTGCATTGTTGTGCATTTTTGCCCTGTTTTGTGCAGTTTTGGGAAGGGCTGTGGAGTATTGCTCTGCTATAGAGTCAAAGTTTTCTCTTCCTGGCTGTAGACCTGGGTCACTACCAGACAGTGATACAGGCAGCGTGCTGCCAACATGAACTGTCGTGTGGAAATGAGAACTGTAGACTGACCCTTCTGTTTGGCCAGCTTCTCTTTACTATATGTTTCTTCCCTTTTAGCTTCCGGGTTTGTTGTCGTGACCTTGCCTAAAAAGGCTAAGCATCCTTCAGGATCCAGCTTCTGCTCAGAATAGTGAAGGCAAGGTACTCACTGAGTTTAAGGCCAGGTGCCATTTACACTTCTCCAGCTTGTGTTGCTGAAGACCCATACTGTCAAACTGTGTATGGTATGGCTTCTGCACTCCTGTGTCTGAGCCACAGTAACGTGGAATACTTGTTACAGATTTTATTTTAAAAGCTTGTTACAGTTGCCTCTCTTTTTCTTATTTTTCATAATTTATTAGGGTGCCAATCAGTATACAAAATCCTTTGCTGCTCTAAAGGCTGTGTAGGGTCTTGCTACTTTGTCAGTGGCAGTTTTGGTCATCTGTACTTAAGTTTGCTTGAACCCTGGTGCGTAAATACTATGTGTGATGTTACCTGCTGCCAAGGGAGTTTTCTCTCATCTCTGGAATATCTATGTATTCTGTCATATTATACACATAGCACTGCTTTCACTAGAGAGGTGCTTTGGGATGGTTGTGCGTTTAAAAAAAAAATTAAAAAGAAAGAAAAAGCTCTTTGACATACTTATGTAAACTTTGGCAGATACAATTTAAAAATAAATATTGGATCAGTTCCTCTTTTATTTCCCTTGTCAACGCCTGAGTTCAATATTTGGCCCTGGAAGAGCTGTGAATGGCTTAATTAACAGCCAAAGCAGAGCTCTGGGAGGCAGGTGTTTGGATTGTGTAGGAGTTCGCTGATAAGAGTCTTTATTAGAGGGGAAACACAAGGCTTTGATATATGCTATCGGCAGATAAAGGTTTTTAGGTTCCTTTTTTGCAACGTGTTAGGGTGTACACAGAAAATCAGAAGGTGCACATTTATATTAAATTATTTGCAGTTTTTTTCCTGTGTTTTATTTTTTATTTTAAAATTAAATTGCTTCAGCTACAATTTTGATTTGCTTCCTTTAAAATCAAACAAAAACTTGAAGCTTCTTTCCCTAAAATGTTTCCACCAACTTTTTTCGTGTCTTGCTTGTGTCTCCACCTCTGTTAATATTTTTTTTCATATCTTGAAGCCCAGTAGAGCTGTTTTTTGTGACCCAGTGGGTATATGAGAGAGATCTAGTTAGATGATATGGATATAATATAAGCGCAGTGCTCCTTTTTCCCTGTCAGCTAAATGTATGATACGGCTGGGTTATGCAGTTTGCACAGTGATCATTGATCAAGTGTTAACACCCTCCTCTTGTCATAAAACTCCAAAGTCAAGGAAGGCATGGTAGTCTTTCCTAGGCTTCTCTTTATTTGAATAAGATAAACCCCTTATTATCAGAGACTGCTTTGATCTAGTGTGTGCAAACTAAATATGCTCTTTGCTTCGGGGAAGTATAAATAAGGAGGGAAGCTGCCCTGAACGGCTGTGAGTTAACCTAAAGTAGGTTACTTTGTGGCGCGCAGGAAGATTTCCAAGTTATACATCGATGCAAAGGTAATGAGCTTATTCTAACATGAATTAATGTATATGCATCCTGTATAATTATATCAGCACATTTGATGGGTGACTTTTTAAGGGTTTTCCTAATGGTGCGTTCTTGAGATGCTAAGTCTTAGCACTGAGTAAACTAGTAATACTTTATTTTCTTTTTCCTCTTTTAATAGAGATCCTCGACCAACCAACCAACGCGTCAACAAGCACGTAAATAATGACACCTATCTTCGGGTTCAAAACCTGACCATCTTAGTCAGAAACATTAAGACTTACTATCAGGTGAGATTTCTGCTCTTTGCTCATTGATCTGTGGTGATTGCTATAATGTTCCAGCTAGTGCAGGAGCTGGTGTCTCAAAAAGCAGCTTGCTACAGGAAATGGAGAGGAAATTGTGTTTGTGTAAAAGTACTTTCAGCCATGCTTTCCTTATGAAACGACAATACGGTTACCTTCTCTATGGCCAGAGGCTGTTTCCCTGTCCCTCCCTGCCTCTTTTTTTTTAAAGCAGAAATTGTGCTGTCAGGCTGCGTGCTTGGAGATACGTGTAGTAAAAAGGCTCTTTTGTGGTGGCGTTGTGTGGTGTGTGTGTGGAGGAGTTTGCTGAAATTAGAATAATGTTTTTGGGTATAAAACTTGTTTAAAACAAGTAACCTTCTCTGCTAGAATATAAACCTCAAATTGATATACTATTAATTAGGAAAAATAAATTTGTGCTTGTCTTGAAGGTGGACTTCTTATGCTGTGTACCTGTTCTTAGATGTTAAAGCAGTTTGTTCTGAACTGCTTCTGTAAGAGACTTAAGTGCAGGAATTGACTGCAGATTTTCACAAATAGTGTACTTCTGCGACATCTTTGAACTGACAGTCAGTGTTCCTCTGCTGTAACAGTGCTCCTCTAAAACCATGGTGGTGACAGCTGAGCACTTTTGCAGACTTAGATACATGTTGGATGCTGCTGGAAAGCCATAGGAGTGAATTCATTTACTCCAAATAGAATTTCTGTATACACACTGTTGTGTATATTTAGAACCCTTACTGAGGGGGGGGTAACTGTTCTACTGTTTCCTTTTACACCCCTTCTGCCGAATTTGAGTGCTGTGCAGTATAAACCAGTCTGAAAGCACTGATGACTGTTGAAATGCTCTTCTGCAAATGTGTCCCAATTGTATAATGGACAAAACAACTAAGCTGTAGGAGCTGATGTCAGTGTGCTCATCCTGGACTTCATCTTTTCTGTACATGTAGAAGAGACTGTGTATTGGCTTTGTCTTCAAAATACAGAAGAGATGTAATGCTTAACTACAGTAGTGCCTGTGATACTGTTCTCTTCCAGAGCTTCCCTACTGCTGTTCCTTGTTATTGCCACTACTTTGCTTCTGAACTTGCTTAGGGAAGCCTAAAAGAGAGGGGGACTTGAGAAAAAGTCAGATGGGGTTGGATGACACATCTGCATAAGTTCCAGCAGCCTACTAGCAAAATGAATTGCCTAACTCAGGTTTGAGATGATGTAGGAGGGTATCATATATTTCTGAAGACAGCTGAACTGTGTCTCAGTTGTTGAGAACTGGAGATGCTGATGCAATGTGATGTCAGTCCCAAGACTTGTGATTTCTAAGGGGAAATTCCATTTGGTCATAACTAGAGGCTGAAGTTTTTTTTTTTTTTTCTTTAGTTTCTCTGTTACCCACTGAACAGTGTAAATGTATATGGATTCTACAAGGAAAAAGGACCATGTTTAAGGACAGGGACAGTACTAGTCTTTCTCCCTCTCTCCTCACCCCCACAAGGCTTACAATCCGAGAGCCTAGTTCTGCATGTGTTGAAACTCTTAAAGCTTTTTATTCATGTGAATTCTTTTTCTTAGAGCTGATAATCTGACCTCTTTTAAAAAAGTACCTGAAGAGAGATCAGATTCAGGAAAAAAGAAAAGTGATTCAGAATCATGTGATATGTTGCTTGGTGTCTTGTTGACCTAGCTGTTGAGCTGTGTAATCATAATCCAATAAAGCTAGCAACAGCTAAAATAGGTTAAGGCACAGAGTTTTAATGGGAAACAGTAGCTGAGTGCAGTAGCAGGCATCACACTGATGTTCCTGTTCTAGTCCAGAAATTAAGTACTATGAATCTTGCTGCCTGAAGACTATATATACTGTATGTAAACAAAGCAGTCATGAGAGCTGATCGTTCTTTGCATTTTGTCCTGAAAAATGTCTAATTACAACAAAGTTTAAAATAAAACCGCATTTTTTTATGATTCTAACACTATATAAGAAACTTGTCCTTGTCACAATTGCATCTTCAGGGCAAATCCAAGGTCTCCATGCTAATCTGAGGTTCCCGTTCACGTGATGGTGTGCAGCCTTCCACTCTCTGTAGTCTGGGAGGAGTTAAGGCAACCTGTCATAGAATCGTTATGGCTGGAAAAGACTTTGAGATCATCAAGTCCAACTGTTATCTAACTCTACCAGGCCCACTTCTAAACCATGTCCCTGAGCACCATATCTAGATGGCTTTTAAATACACCCAAGGATGTCAATTCAGCCACTTCCCTGGACAGCCTTTTCTAGTCTTTGATAACCCTTTCAGTGTAGAAGTTTTTCCTAATCTCTAACCTAAACTTGATGCCATTTCCTCTTGTCCTATTGGCTGTAACTCTTGAGAAGACACCAATGCGCACTTCTCTACAACCTCCTTTCAGGTAGTTGTAGAGAGCGATAAGGTCTCCCTTCAGACTAAACAACCCCAAGTCCCTCAGACGCTCCTCATAAGACTTATTCTCAAGACCCTTCACCAGCTTTGTTGCCCTTCTCTGGACCCTCTCCAGCACCTCAATGTCAGTCTTATACTGTGGCGCGTAAAATTGAACACAGTACTTAAGGTGTGGCCTCACCAGTGCTGAGTATAGTGGGACAATTGCCTATGCTGTAACTTAGCTCTGTGTGTGATTGATGCCAAGTGTAATGTCACATCTGTACTAATGTCTCTTAGATATTTGGAGGGTTTCTTGTGCTTTAGGGTCTGATATAAGTAGCTTTTACTATTTTTTTTTCAACATGCAACTGAAGGAATGCTTTGTAATATATTAAATATCGTTAGGCCTCTTCTCTCCTGAATGTTAGGGATTTTTTTTAAGTAGGTTGAAGTTGTGGGCATTATTTGATGAAGTAGTGTTAATACATTAGCTTAAGTTAAAACGAGGGTAGTGTCTTACTGGCTTAAAACATATGGTCAAATTTGGTTGCAGACTGGAAGTGGGAGGGAAAAGCCCCTGAAAAACAATAGGAACACGAATTTACTGCTTCCTCAAGAGAAACAAAAGCTCTAAAAATACAGTGTTGGCCTTGACATTTTACATTCCCTTTTACTTAATGGACCCAAGTCAAGTTTATGGCTTAGTTACTGAGTTTGGTAGACCAGGTGTCCTAGAACAAGGAAAATGCCACCTCATGCTTTATTTAAGGACATTGGTAGGTATGAAAGAATACTTGCCCCTTTCTGCACTGGGCAGGAGTGATCAGGAATATGACATGAATTCATGGTACTGTAAACTGTATCTATCTGGGGAAGGTGACATAAGTGGCTACTAAAGTTAACTCTGATACTTAGAAGCTAGTTGACATTTCAGATCATAGAATTGTCTAGTGTATCTGTATCTCATATCTGATTTCTCATATATTTGTATAGCTAATCTCTTTGTTAAAGCAAAATTCTCATTAGTGCAGGTAATATTACTTCAGAAAACAAGGACAGGTCTAACACAGAAGCATGAATCCGGGTATTTGCCACAATGTTGGGGCTTTCCTGATCTCTTAGGCTGAGGGTCTGTGCTGGGAACGACTATGAACAAATGAGGTTATTGTGGGAATTCAGCTTTGATCTGAGCCATGAAGATGAGCTCCTGTCTGTGCTTCAGCAGGCATAACTTGGGAGGGATAAATAACAATGAAAAAGTTTTTTCCCGTTTCAAATAACCTCTCATATTTACAAGTTTGCTAACTGAATTTGTTCATAACTTTCTGAAGAGTTGCCTTCCCACAACTTTCAGCTGCCTAAAACTAGATTGCTGATGGCTACTAGGAAAAACATTGTGTCAAGACTTTTAAAATGGAGGACAACATTGGTTGCTGCAGGTTTTGGTGTCTTGTTTTTTTTAGTAGTTGGGTATGTAGTATTTGTTACTGGTGGTTGGAGGCAACATCTCTGCATTTCCCACTCTCTGAGCAGTTGCACCTTTGCAGATCTGTTACTAGCCCCTCTTTTGAAACCAGGCAAGTGACTCATTTGCTGTGGGACTTCATGAGTGTTCAAGAGAATATGTCATTAATTGCATTTAATAACTCTTATGGCACTGGTTCACTGGAGAAACGGCTGGTCATAAAACTTCTGGAATTGGTGCCATGTCTTGGAAAAGGGCTGAGCTCGGCAGAATGTGTTCATTGCTCATAGTGTGAGTTTTATGTGTCTCTTCTTGCTCTGACTGAATTCAGACACTTGGCTGTCTTTAAACTGGAATTCAAAATGGTTTTGTAAGGAATAGTTTAGCACAGAGAATTACAGGTTACTGTCTGTAACTGCAGCAGGGACGTTGATTAAAGGGGTTGATAGAGAACTGAGTGTCTTGGAGAAGAGATGCCTATCCGCTTCTCACTGGTGCAGGTGTTGTGCATCCTGTTCAAAGGGTGAAGTCTTTACCACATACTACAGCTAACCAGTGTATACGGAACAGATGGACCTCCAGCTGTCGTCTGCTGACTTGTGTTGATAACATAGTTGGGAATGCGGGTCCTTAAGCCAACGCTGGCTAGCCCAGCGCAACACAGGTGAAATTATCTTGCTATTCCTGAGCTCTGCCTTCACTTTGAAATGCTGCTGTTGTGAGCTCCATTAAGGATTATCTACTGGTCCAATTAAATTGGCTTGAAAGTAGCTCAGATGTGAGTACTGCAAGACTGAAGGATGTTTGACTTCACTGAAATAAGCACTCTTGACCCTTGTTGACAGTGAGTTGTTATGGCCTTAATTCCCCAGGGCCTTGTGCTTCTTTTCCAAATGGTGATTAATCCCAGCTGTGGCAACTGTCTTCATAGTGGTGTGGCACTAGCCCTGTTTCTGGCAGAGTTTGTTGGCAATTTAAAAAACCAAACAAAACAACAACAAAAAAAGGGAACAAAAACCCCCTTAAGCTGCAATACACTGTGCAAGAACTGTTACTGTTGCTGGTTCTGTCACTTCTGATGATGGAAGAAGAAAGCTAGAAAATCTGGGGGGTGTTGGCCTACCCCTGTGCTGTGCTGTAGAGACTATGTAAATCCTGTAGGTGCTGGTATTTGAAGTGTCCAGGTAAGAACAGCTGCCCTGATGTCTGCAACACATGGAGAACATGCTCAGACTTATAGAGTTTTGGAGGAGGCCTAAGGCAGGCTGGCAGGGGAAGCTTTGCTGTGCTTCCTCTGCTCGTGTGCCAATCCTTGGGTTTAGGGTTTTTCTAAGGAAATAAAAATCACTTTGATACTAGTTTATAAAAATACCCTAAATTTATGGAAGGATCTGTTTGGATGTCAGCTAGTTTCCTAACCTTCAAAAATGTCAGTAATCACTCAACAGTATGTACTGCACTCTCAAGCAAAAATTCTTACCATTTATGTGAAAAACTTGAGGTTGACAGAAAGAAGAAGAAAAAAAGAATGTGATCATCCCCTGGCTAGTCACTGTGTGGGTATTATGGCCACATCTGGAATACGTGGATGAGAAATACTGTTGGAAGAAATGCTGCAATGTGGTCATGGCTGTATTTTTTTTGCCTGTATTTGCTGCAGTTGTGGCCACTAAATACCTAGCAGATTGCTTCATGTTTCTAAATAGGTTGGAAATCTCTCTTCAATAAAAAACCCCATAAAAATCCTGCTGAAAAATCATACAACTCTGAAACCAGTTGTGACTGTGTGGCTCGTGCAGCTTCAATAAGAAACTCGTAACCCTTAGCATTTGCATTAAAGTGAGTGTGTGTGGGAGTAAAGATGAAACCACTCACTGAATTTTTAGAGACTTAGTAGCACCACAAATCCTACCCTCCCCACCTAAACTCATTTGGGCTCAGAGATAATAATCAGCAAGGATGCCTTACTTTTAAGGCATGTTTCTTCAGACCTGTGTCCTTCTCCTTTTACTTGGCTGCTGTATATTTGTGTAGCCTGCCCCTCTACTCCACTGCACTGTACTGGAGTACTGCATCCAGCTCTGGAGTCCCCAACATAAGAAGGACATGGACCTGTTGGAGCGCATCCAGAGGAGGGCCGTGAGGATGATCCGAGGGCTGGAGCAGCTCTCCTATGAGGATAGGCTGAGAGAGTTGGGGCTGTTCAGCCTGGAGAAGAGAAGGCTCCGGGGAGATCTTATTGCGGCCTTCCAGTCCCTAAAGGGGGCCTACAGGAGAGCTGGAGAGGGACTTTTTACTAGGGCATGTAGTGATAGGACGAGAGGGAATGGCTTCAAACTGGAAGAGGGCAGATTTAGATTAAACATTAGGAAGAAATTTTTCACTTTGAGGGTGGTAAGGCACTGGAACAGGTTGCCCAGAGAGGTTGTTGAGGCCCCATCCCTGGAGGTGTTCAAGGCCAGGCTGGACGTGGCCTTGGGCAGCCTGGTCTGGTGGGAGGTGTCCCTGTCTATGGCAGGGGGGTTGGAACTCGATCTTCAAGGTCCCTTCCAACCTAAACCATTCTATGATTCTATGAAAACAAGTACAAGCAATAGAGTTTTTCTCAGGCATGTTAAAGGGATTTAGCTGCCTGTGAGTCTGGCTATTGCTGTGGGCGGTTTGGTGCTGGGGCTGCAGTAGTGCTGTGTTTCAAACCTCGGGGAAAAAAGAAAAAAATGTCTTCAGGCTGGGGCACAAGCTGGTTCTCCTGGTGGGTCAGGGGAGGTCTTGCAATACTAGTAGCTTCCAGACCAATAAACAACAACTGCTTCTGTAGTTGGAGCATTGAGTCAGGTTTAGAGCTCTTGACTGGACTGCAAAGAGGAATTCAAACTTGGAGCTCCAGATTTGGGCACAAGTTATGAACTTGCAACTGTACTCAAGCTATAAATAAAGTTGTGGAAGGAGCAATGTCCTCTTGTGTGAGTTGAAATCTTTCCCTACTAGGCAGGCTTATTCTAGTGGGCTAGTAATAAAGTCCTTGGCACAGTAAACACCAAATGCTAGAAATACACATAAATGTGCACACCTTGAAGTCAAAATGCATTCCTCTGTTCTGAGGGAGAGAGTTTGTACCCACAGTGACCTACTGAATTAGGTGATTAAACTTTTTCTTGCTAGCCATGTCCATTTGGTGAGTATGCCTGGGTGACTGCTTTGCTTTGATTCCTGTTCCCTAGAAATCTTAATTTAGCAACTTGGCTTTAGGGGGACCTTTCCTCATTTTGAGCTTTAAATTCCAAGATTATTAACCGAGAATGTCAGCTTCCTCGAGCAAGATGCCGGAAGCTTCAACAGATAAGCTCTTTCTACTTCAAATACTTTGCTGATCTCATACGCTCTTAAGAGTGTGTTCTCTCCCTTTTCCGTACAGTTGAGCATGCTACGTGTGTACAGTCTCCTGAGTTGATTCTGCGTTGGGAATCGTGGTGTTGCACCTACCAAAGGTAGCGTACAGGTCCTCATGGCCTTGTGTTGCAGCTGCATGCAGAAACAATGGTGGGCAGCTGCTGAGGCTCTCTGTATCTTGGTCTTTTTTCACAATAAATGAGTTATGACAAATAAGCAGAGATGCTCTGTGTTTCAGTAAGGCAGCAGGCTAGGACCCAGGAGATACTGCCACTCTGCCAAAGGCATGACCTAGAGTAGGACCTTATTAGCTCTGTATTTGCTTCCACTCCTTAATTTGACTTCTCTAGTTAGTTTAAACTTGCTACAGGCACAGACTGTCTCTATGTACTTATGCAGTACTTAGCTTAACGAGGCCACCCTGGTTCTGCAGTGACAAAAATGTTTTGAGTTCAGTTTTCTGTTCTGCAGGCACGTGATCGTAAGACGTGAAGGTTGCATGTAAGACCAGTATTGTGAAGACGGTCAGTTATTGTGGTGGGTACAGGGCAAGGGAATGACTGAGCTTGGCATACACATTCTGGAAAACGCTGAACCGGTGACCTTAGTCTCTCACCTGAAAATAGTGGTACCACTTTGCTGCAAATGGAATGAACATAAGAACAATCACAAGGATCACAGTTGTTTTGTATAGGTCCTCTTACTAAGTATTCCGGTGAGAAAGAGACAGGTGACTCATCAGACCAGCCAGACTGTCTGATGCTTTTACTGAGAACTGTCTTGCTCCTTTCCAGAAGGGCTACACAAAACAAACATTTCTGCCTCAGAGTTGAAATAAGTTTCTGCCGAGGTCAGTTTGAAAAGTGTCCTGGGTTGGTGAGGGCTACTGTTTCAGGTGGCTAGTGGCATGCTGTCGGACACCTGACTGAGATTACTGGCTGTGATTCTAGGATGCATTTCAGCTGATATATTGGATTATGTCTGGAAGTTTAATGGAGGACTGAGCTTAAGGAGACACTTTTTTTTTCCCCCTGAGGCTCCACATGCATTTTAATACAGAATGAAATAGTGACCTCAAACAGATGGAAGAGAATAGGTTGGCTTTTAAACTACTTTATTGCCTGTAATTTCCTGGAGCTAGAATATGGGAAAGGGCAGAATAGGCTGGCATGTGTCTGTGTAGTCCTGTCTTTGTTTTGCTTAATAAGCTAGAGGGGTGTGAATTCATTGTGTGGACAAATGAAGAAACTGAGCCAAGAAAAGAGAGAAGCAGTGTCCTAAAATATGGAGGCAAATGGAAGTGACCTGTACAAATTTTACAGTATGGCATAGCTGTTTTTCCCACACAGCAGTATTTACTTAACCTCTGACATGTTAATTGAAAACAATTCTTGGGATGTCTGAATTACAGAATGCATCCACTGTGTCCTTTATATGGCTTAAAAGAGGGTAATGTAAGAGTGTTTGTGGCTTTTCTTAATGAAAGCCAAGGCCTAATGTTAATCTCCTAGACTATTGCTGTGATTACCGATGATAAAGCCACAGGATATTTCAGTCCTGTACTACATATATGTTTTTGGATATTAGGTTTAAGACATAAGTCACTGTTCAGACAGTCTCACCAGACAGCTGTGTTCAGTCCTGCTGCCTAGATTTCAGGCAAATGTTCCGTTTTTTTGTCAGCTGAAAATTTTGCGAAGGAGGGGAAACTAGGTTTTGTAGAGCCTACCAATTTTGGGTAAGTTAGAAAATAGCCTGCATGCCACTTGTAGCTGAAAATAGCTTTGAGATTTATTTTTGATAAATGAAAGTTAAAGATTGCTTTGTTGCTTGTGTTTCTGTAATGAATTCCATGTCACTTAGCCCTTTTCATTAAAAAGTCTTTAAAGAGACAAGAAGATAAATTCCACAAATGTATAAAGTATGAATGCAAAACAAACCCCCTAATTGCATACTAGTTCCCAAAGCAAATAATTCCTGCTTGGCAGGTAGCAAAGGAAAGTGATTTATGTTCTTATTTCATTTGCATGTTCTGATTGTAAAAATGTTTAAGCCAGTGTGGCTTTTTCTGAGCGTATTGTCACAATGCTGTATTGTGGCACGCTGGACCCAGTCCATGGTCTTGCTCTTACAAAGTTCTGACTCTGGATTAAGGTTTGGTGTCAAGGCTTGTTCCTCTCAGTTCCAGTGACATCTGTGACCTTGTGGTGTGGCATAAGCAAAGGTGTCTCTTTGTGTCTCTAACTCAGCTGCCCTAGGCTTTCCGCTCCAACAGGGCCATAATTAGCTTTTGTTACAAAGATCTGCAATGAACTCTCACCTTCTTGCACACGGCTTTTTTTTAATGACTTACTAGACCTGTAAGCAATTCTTCCACAGTGGGTTTTCATCTGAGACGGATATTTGAGATGTCTTTTAAAGTGGTGCTTATCTGTTATTTTGAAGGAGTGATTACCAGTTTCAGAAATGCATGGGAGATCTTGGATAGAGCACCGTATCCAAATGCGGAGTTGTATTTACATCTGAAAACAAAATGTGGTTTGCATTGTAAAGGTCTGCTTGAGCTTATGTTGGCCTCCAGTACTTTTGGCAAAGGTGAGTGCTCTTGGGTCAACAAACGGGCATGGAGGTTGTGGAGTCACCTACCCTGGTGAAGAATGATGGGATTTACCCTTCCAAGTGGGTCTCTGGACCTGGGGACAGGAGGAAGTTTTAGTGTGGTAGTTTCTTTGCTGAAGACCAACCACAGGAAAGGATGTATTTCTTACTTTACATGGTGTATGGACTTTACGCCGGCACAAATTAGGGAAGGCACCTGCTCACAAATACACAGAAGTTGAAATGCTGTCCCTCGCTGATGCACGCGTCCATCTCCCATTTGCAAATATGTTGGTTTTTAAAAGGAAGGATTTTAAAAAAAGCAAACTCTAAAGAGCAAATAAAGCAGCAAATTAATGTGTGTGCACTGTACTTTAAGGAAGCAGAATGACTTTTTTATAGCTGTTTAGATGGGCTGTTTGAATAGAAGCTGTGTGTGAGCTGGTGCCTCTCCTGTTTCCCATTATGATTAAGAGATGGAGCTGAAGGGGAGTTAAGTGTTTAAATTCTGCTGGGTCCTCATATGGCCAGTAAAAGTGCCTAAATAAAAATCTGCTCAGCAGACTGAAATGGCCCCTGTGGAGCTGTCACTGTCTGTTCTCTTTCATAATTAGCATTATTAAGTCTCTAGATGTTTATTTAATTTGTTTTTTAAACTTAGAATGACATTGTTAGTGCCCGTTAGGTGATCAAGATAATAGTGATAGACATCTGCTCCTTTGGGGGTGGTAGGAAAGACTTGTGGTCTTTGCACAAAGGAAAAATATTGTATGAATTCCATTTAAATATCTTTCTGTCCTGTGAAAATGATTGTTTAGTGGGTTATTAATATTTTTTAAAATTTTAAACTATAATAGATGTTCTTCCTCTAGGAAAAAGCCATCTTTATTTACCTGATGCTAAAGAACTGATTTCAAAACCAGCCAAGTTGTTTGTTGTAAGGCTGAGAAGCAAAAGAAGATAGATAAATTCCCTGTGGCACTTCAAAGAGTTGTTTTGCGTTTTTTTTTTTTTGTGGTGTTGTTTGTAGTTTTTTGGGTTTTTTTTTTAAATGGTGATCCCATCTGTAATACATCCACTGGGAAAGTATTTGTAAGGGAGTGCAGCATCAAATTTGTATTGCAGGAAGACCTGTTTGTGCACAGTGTGTGTTAGAAGAAAAGGGGAGGGTAGTACTGAGGTTAATGCCTGGTTTATTCTGGAGCAGCTGTGTTACAGTAAAGCTGAATGACTGGAGTCCCACAGGAGGCATAAGCATTTACTGCCAGAAACTGGAAGGAGGTGAATTTCTTCTTATGTTTTGATATTAAATGCAGAATTACTATGTGTGTTAAAAGGCTTGTTTGTCAGGATGCAAGTTCCAAAGGAACAGAATCAGTCCTGAGAAGTAGTTACCTTAAATGTAAAGCATCCTTTACTTTTTTTTCTAAAAACCCAAAACTTCTAATTTGACTAGTTACATGTTTGATTTAATTGGAGTCTCTAGACTGTTTAGTTACTCCAAAGCAGAACTATAATTTAACTACAAGGAGTTGCCTTTTAATGTAATAAATATCTTCTTCAATTTTGGTCTTGCAAAAAGGAGAGGAAAAAAAGCCAACCAAACCAACCCCCCACCCTGTGTGTTCTGTGTTTTCCTGAATATGAAAGAGCTGTGTCAGTACTGAAGGCTTTGTCTTTGTTTTCAAGGTTTGTGGCAAATGCTTATCTGAACAGCACGTGCATGTATCTTTACAGTTTTACATGCAGAAGGAATGAGTCTGTAGTAGAGGACCACAAAAGCTGCCATTATTAGAAGCCTTGCTTACACTTCAGTGCTCTGGCACTTAATCTAGCTCCCAGCTTCCAGTCATGCAGAAGAAACTAAACCAGAGTGCTCTGTTTTAATTCTCAAACTTGGTTGAGCTGTCCCGTGTTTCTTCCAGCCTGCATTTCCTTTGCAGCCTGAGCCAAAATCTGGATTGGAAAGTTGATTTTGATCTCCCTTTTTCACGTAGCCCTTTCTTTTTATAAATTGCTGGGTCCAAATTCTATGCAATTGAGGGATTCAAACTTCAAATCATTTGTTATTGATTGAAGACTTGCCTCTATAAGACGCCACTGCAGTTTTCCCTCTTGTTTCTTAAAGCATCTCAGTTAATTTGCAATTGCACTTTCTTTGTGTGATGTAGGACCTGATTTTCAGTGGCACTGACTTTCTTGAATTGACTTGGTGCAACTTGAGATGCTGAGCATCTTGCGTTGTGGGGTCTTTAAGCAGTTTTGATTTGATACCCTTGGATATTGTGAAACCAGAGCTGTCTGCCAGATCGTGGTTTGTTTTGGCTCTTCTCCTTGACAGCATATTGCAGCCTTTACCAATGTCAACATATTTATCACACTTTATCAGTACTTGGAGATTTTGCAGTGTTTATGGCAACCATTTGAATATCTGCAGAAGGACTCATCCTGACTTGCTTTCTCAGTCTTGAGCTTAGCAGGAGACCTAGTTTAGGAGGCTTTGAAGGCTCTGCCCAGCCTGCTAGTAAGAGAGATGCGCTCGTATGAGAGAGCTGAGTTGATGTGGCAGAGTAAAAAGCAGTCGTTTTATAACAATCTTAACTGCTCTACTCTTCCAGCATGCAGGCTGGGCAGTCAGGCCTGTGCTCTGACACCTGTTTATAAAGGACAGGTCATTTGAAGTTTATTTTCAGTTTGCTTATAAACCAGTAGAAATGCATTTGTAACTAGTGACTTAACCTCTTGAGACTCTAAAGGGAGAATCTTAACCATTAAATGCATTAAAAAAAAAGAAACCCAAACCAGACCACCTTGATCTTCCTGATACTCACGCAAGTCTCTCCCATCAAGTGCGTTAATCTGAATTCCTCAAAGTCTTCTGTAAGTCAAGAAAGTTGATAGTGAAGAGTAATTTTTTTTTAGTTGGGTAAATGCTGCAGAATGATGCTTAAAACACAAATAAATTCCTGATTTGTTGTGCTTGCTGTCACAGATAGCATACAATTCCAAACTTAAAACTTTAGTATACACTGGGAGTCTTGGTGCTTCCACCAGCCATATTTAATATACAAAGGAGATGACAAGCAGATGCATTCAGCACATTTGTTTCAAATACGCTTTTTATCTGACAGTTTTTTACTGTACCTCTGCAGCACTGTGAGACCAGCGTCTATAGCTTACCTGCCACTTGTGTGTGTGATACTTTTGCATAGGTGAATCTGCGATTCTAAAGCAACTTTCTGGCCAGCGTGCCAAAGGAGGTTGTCAGGTTAGCCCTAGATTTAAGTCGCTATAGTCTTTTTTTGAGTATATAGTGTTGCACTTCTGTTTGTGTTTTTTGTGCTTGTGTAACTGGTAGAGAGTTGTTGCTGAAAGATACATCTACATAAGCAGAGAAAAAGCTGGGAAATACTCAATCCTTGTGTTTTTCTTCCCCAAACAAAGCCACATTTAAAAAAATACTCAAACCAACCAAACAAAAAACCCCAAACCCCCTGCATCAAGAATTTGCATCAGACTACTTTTTTGAACTGTATGTTTCATTGAGTTGTGTGTTTTTGGTTTGTTTTTTTTTCTTTAAGTAGGAGTCAATGCACTGTGGGGGTATATGCTATGACCTTACAGTTGCTTCCTTGTTTATCTTCTGTCTGCTGGTGCCAATGATGGGGAGTGGTTGACTAACACAGTTTTCTCTCGCTGGGGTACACACAGCCATTGTGGTTTCATTTTTTGGTCTTTTTTTTTTCCTGCGATGGTAAAGAATGGCTCCTGCCTAATATAGTAACAGCAAATTACAAAATGGACAAGTGTACAAGTCTGGAGGTGCCTGGAACTCCTTTCTCACCATGGAGATCTGTTGTACTGTCAAGTTAGTCTGAGAGTTATAATGAAGTGCACTTGAGTGTAAAGGAGGAGAGCTGAAACTGCAAAAAAATACTATTAAGTTTTTCATACTGGTCAGTTCATATGTAAGATGTTTCCAAGGTATTTAATGTAACTTGTTTAATATTTTAAACATCAGTTTGATTCTACAGTAACAAAAAATAGATATGAATAAATAGTATGGATTTTTAAACTCCTTTTCACTGTGATAATTTTAACTGTTGTCTTATTCCACTTTCAACTAGGACCATGATTTTATTTATTTATTTATTTTTAAATCCTTCTTCCCCCTTCCTACCTTTCTAGCCCACCAGGTGAAATGTTTAAATTGGTCTGAAATTTGTTTTTTTGGGGCACTTGTAAGAAAAGTAGAAGAAAAAAGCTAGTTTTACAAAACAAGGAAAAGAGTGATATCAAAGCACATCTGTGCCTTACGAAATAGGTTAAGAATAGTAAATAAATTAAATGGAACAGTTGTTGGAGGAGAAGACTGTGAATGTCCTGACCCTAGAATACCTACATTCCAGATGCTGATAGATTGACTTGGAAGATGGGAAAAATCTGAGATGTGATCTTGTTTGCTGGGTTCATGGCAGTTCTTCCACCAACAACTTTGAAATTTCTGCTTTATTGTCAGGTAGACTTGTTGATATTGAAGGTGACTTTAACTTACCTAGAGCATGAATCCATATGAACTGAAATGTACATCTTTCCAAATTTCTGAAACTTGCAGTGCAAGCTTTCTGTTGGCTGGGTGCCGGGCTCTAAGAACTGGTTCTCTCCATCAGTTGGATCTGCTGTGACTGCTGGGCATGAAGGGTTTCGAGAAGGCTTCATGCTGTGGAGGGCATATGATGTGAGGCAACACAGAATTTGCCTTTGTGAGCCATTGACCGCCTCATCAGATACAGGAAACTCAGTTTGAATGTGTTCCCTTGTGAATAGGAAGTCCCTCAGACAGGCTCAGAGAGTTGGGGTTCTTCAGCCTGGAGAAGAGAAGGCTCTGGGGAGACTGTACAGCCCCTTCCAGTACCTAAAGGGGCCTACAGGGAAGATGGTGAGGGACTCTTGATCAGGGTATGTAGTGATAGGGTGAGGGGTAATGGTTTTAAACTGAAAGAGGGGAGATTTAGATGAGATTTTAGAAAGGAATTCTTTACTATGAGGGTGGTGAGACACCAGCTCAGGTTGCCCAGAGAAGTTGTGGCTGCCCCATCCCTGGGGTTGTTCAAGGCCAGGCTGGATGAGGCTTTGGGCAACCTGGTCTAGTGGAAGGTGTCCCTGCCCATGGCAGCAGGGTTGGAACTAGATGATCTTTAAGGTCCCTTCCAACCCAAACCGTTTGGTGATTCTATAAATGCTTACACCCATGCTTCCTCAAGAAACAGCTTTGCGGAGGAGTGTTCGCTATGTCTCCTGGCATCTTGCTGTTTTGCAACACGAAGGAAGCTCCTATTAATTAGACTTTCCTCTTGCACTTAATGGCTTGAATTTCTGCAGTTAATAGGGCCATCCACAGTGACAGAAACTATTTTTTTCCCCAGGTATGGGAGGTGGAAACTGCAGTCATGGTCAGCTGCTTCAACAAGGCAGCTCCTTGCCACGTGAACTCTGAGGCTTATTATGCTAGCGTATCTTAATATGTCCCCTCAGATTCTAGCTGGCTAATGTAAGATGTCACTTAATTACTCTGTATGTGCAAAGAAGTGTTCAAATGCTATGCTGGAGTTACAGTGCAGTGCTTTTTGCTGGGTGCTCTGAAAAGTTTACTAGAAGGGTATTCTCAGCTTCTCCTGCTATTCTTAAATTAGGAAAGGATGTGAAAGATTTTTGTACTCTGTAATGCAAATCTCAAGGCCTCAGGGAAGTTGTGTGTTCATAAAAAGGCAGAATTTGGCTCTTAACATTAGCTGAGATCTGCTTGCTGCACTTACTACTATGAGGACGGGGAGAGAGGGAGGTTTTTGTGTCAGTTCAAGCACTTCCAGTTTGTTTAATCATCATCCGCTCCATGTGATATGGACCCTTTTGAGTCCCACATCTCTGGCACACACTGCTGCTGTATCAAGCAAATTATGAATGGAGTGAACTGGTTTCCTGGCACTTGGGAAGCCATCGAAGTTTGTGCTTAACAGAACAACCAGGCTGACTAATGTATTACAATATTAAATACACAGCAGCCTAAAATAATTTCTGTTTGCAGGAACAACACTTTTTTGTTTGTTTTTTAGTATATCATCTAAACAATTATTAAACAGAAAAATAACATTTTTAAAAATCATTGGCCTTCTAAGGAACCAAATAGGAATGAGTAGAGTTTAACTACTACCTCTCACCTTTTTTAATGACAAGTCATTAATTTTCCTTTGATATTCAGAGCAAGCCTGTTCCAGTTCCCAAGACATATGCTGTATGCCCTAGAGGGGGAAAGCAGTTAAGAATTACAAGGAGTATTATGCTTCGTAGAAATAAGCAACCTGCTGAAGTAATAACCTGCTGTGTGCTCCTAAGTCTCTCTGTATGAATCAGGGCTTTGAACTGGTGACTGATATATGAGGGATATGTCATCTTAGAGATTAACAAGACAGCTGCACTTGAGAGAGGAGGAATACATTTATTTTCATGTTCTGTAACACTGACCTTCATGCAAGAAGATTCAGACTTGAGTAACTGCGTAAATTGTTGCTGCAATCCTTGAGATAATACATCTCTTCTGCTGAGACAGAGCAGGGTACAGGTTTAGCTGAACATACTTTATTATGCTGTAGCTCTAATAGTGCAAAGTCTCATTTTCTGACTGTATTAATTGCCTGACATTCCATTATGAGACTTCTTCCATGGCAGAAACAGTCCATTTAAACAAGTCTTGTGTTCTAAATATCTTAGATAACTGTTGTCTATAATAATTTCTCTCAACTTACTTTCAGTTGGATAAGTAAACCTGGTGAAATAATCCTTATGATGTTTTAATACCCCTGTGGCATAGGAGAACCTCCTGCTATGGAGTAGTGTCTCAATTCTTGGCTGCTGGATTTTATGCAGACTGCTTCGGGAAGAGCTTGGGAACACAGTAATTCACTTTGAAGAACTGGTGTGGGTCTCTGTTTCATGCCTGTCTGGACCCAGGAATTCAAACACTGTCTTGTGCATTAACCACTGGACTGCCCTCTTCCTCAGTTAATTGTATACAGGTGAAGAACAGCATATTCGATGAGGCAGATGCATTGAAAACATGCATCAAAGTATATGTTTTAACATTTAATTACAGATTTACCTAGTGAAAAAAGTTAGTGTTAATTAAAGTATCTGTGAGTATTAAAGAATTCAGAATTTAAAATTCGTGTTATTTGGCTGCTAAATCTTTAAAAAAAAAAAAATTAAAAAATTCCTTGAGATGTCCAAAGAGCAAGTACAGAGCTTATACATCTAGCTCTATATAACTGAGATATTTTTTTAATCCGTAATGAGGAGTGGTGTGTTACAAAGCAGTGGAAACCACTTTGCATTGTGTGCATTCATAAAGAGGTGCTCATTAAAAATGCATTTTTAGTCACCACCTGTTATTTGTTTAATATGGTGCTTCACTGCAGTATGGTATTATTTTTGTCATCCTTCTTTTCCAAAGTGCATTATTCATCGCTTTGAACCATATGGGCAGAAATATATTCTGAACATCTGATTTCTGTAGTGGCCATTCCCTGAGGAGAGACTCTAATGTCCATGTTTATGACCAACCAGTGAAGCCTTTCATGTCATCTTTTCATGAAGATTTCATACCTTCTGCATACCAAAGATGCAATTAGGAGATTCACAGCTGTGATGCTACAAGGAGACAACAAGGGGGCTGCACTTGATTAGGCAGCAAAGGCCTCTCTGCTCAAAGCAATAAACAAAACAACTATTTTTGGGAAGAGAGGAGAGCTTTCTGCAGGTCCTGTGTCCCCCACCAACCCTGCTTTCCCCGTGGTTGGCACCTGGCAGTGGGCACGTGTGGAGTGAGGTGTGTGCTGACCTGGCTCCTGCCTGCTGTGGTGGCCTGTGTTCTTCCTGTGCTGGGAGTGACACCCGAAGGTCTCCCCTGTCAGAATTTCACAGAAACATGTAAAGCTTGGACTCCTCTGCCCCCTGCTTCATAAAAATCAGGATGAAAAATGCCTGTTGAGTCGCTTTCATTCCCTTTCCTTGACTGCTCCAAATCTTCTCCGGTGTACAAGTGTAACTGGGCATGAAGAGACTGATTAAATGTGCTGCAGTGCTGCATTTCAGCACTCTGGTTTTTGTTTGTTTGTTTGTTTTTCCCCACTGTGCCTATCTCCCCTGTTTTGGAGATACGATGTTTGTATTGTGCTGCCTCCTGTTTCTCTTTCATAATAGCAACGTGTCCAGTAACACTTGCATGACCTGTACACACTGAGCAGAGTATGTGTATAGTGCACAACAATGTATTTTCTCTTTATGGGGGGGCAAGGGAATGAACAGATGGCAGTGTGTCCTTTATTTTATTTTATTTTTTTTCTTTCAGTGTGGTGTCAAATCTTTTATTTAACACGACCAGCGGGCAGGTTTCGTTCTCATTCTTCTGCCCTGCGCACGTATCAAAAACCTGCCGTACAACCTGGTGTAATCAGCAGTCTGCTCACAGGAGGCCCCGAGTTTGAAACAGCAGGAGTTTTGCAGCTTGGAGCTGAATGGTGTTGGCAGAGCTGTTTGAAGAAGTTTGCTTAGTTCCTGCCTGCATTGTGTTGAGCCAATTTCAAAGGGGCTGTTGCCTCTACCTCGTGAGAATGACTTTCAGTCAAAATTCACAAGGAATCATGTATCTACTAATCTGAAATGCAGCAAATGCTCTTTATTTTCGGTTTCTGTTGTGCCTGTTTCTGTATTGCTGCTTAGAAAGCGACGTCAGTAACTGCAGCTTAGCTCAGGGGAAATTCTGTTTTTTCACTACGATGTGTTAATGTTCACTAGTAAATTCTGGAGACCTGGCAGATCTTCTGCATATTTACACTGTCAGTAGAAATTGCTTAGCTTGTAGATTCAAACTTTAATGCCTGATGTTAGCACCCTGTGTTTACAGCGTGTCTTAATGTTGTGGAGATACAAACATTGGGTAATGCTGAGACTTAGAGGAATGGTGAATTCGGGTAGTGCTACTGAGGTGCCAGAGCATTGAGATTTACATTCAGGAACTGTATTATAACTTGCAGAATCACAGAGTGGTTAGAGTTGGAAGGGACCTTAAAGATCATCTAGTTCCAATCCCCCTGCTGGATTTTCTCTGATTATTTCCTCTAGGTACTAAGCATCTGTTTCTCCCTTTAAAATTAGTGGGAGCTGTGTGTTTTCTGAGCACTGAGAAATAATACCATTAGCTCAGATGCCCAGCTTCAATATGTGAACTATTACTGTAGGTTTGAAGAGCACAAATTGTTTTACTGCGGCATTTCTTTCGGTGAGTGACTGCGCTAATTCCCATAGAGCTCCAGTTTCTGATCGGCCATTCATCACTCAACCAGTTCATGATGCTCTCAGCAAAAAACAGGTTTGTCGAAGTAACTCAATGCCTCCACCAAAGTATGTTTAAACAATGATGCAGAGCCATTTTTAATAAGTTATGAAAAAAAGCTGTGTGTAAACCAGAACAAAAGAGTCCTTACTCCAGCATTTAATATTGTCAACATTTTGGGGTTTGCAGCAGACCTAGGATTGCTCCTTTCCTTGTTTTACAGCTTGGTCTCCTTGCCAAGGTTTTGTGCTTTACTGAGATGAAGGGTGTAAACACTCTCTGCTGATCAAACGTTGCTTTTGCTACCTTTCTCTGATTGTAGTGCCCCTTAAAATTTCCTCTGAGGCAGCTTCTAGGAGTCAGACTTTTCCAGACCACCAAGGAGGTTCACCATGCTTTGAACGCTGCTAGGCTTAGATCTGCTGCTCAGGAGTTGCAAGAACAATATAAACTTTTGTGTAACCTGTATCTTTTAAAATTCTAATAATCTCTATTTTTACAGAGCCACGCAGCCCAAATGTGCTGGACCAGAGGAGGCGTTGCTGCTCTCTGCAGCCTGAGGCTCGAATTGCTTTTGCCTGGAGGAATATTTCTGGGGATTTACGCTCCCCTCCTCTGCTTTCAGCTAGCCGAGAGGCCAGCCCATCGCGGTGGCACTGCTGTTGTTTTGTGATCTGGTTGATAGGGAACGCAAGTCACTCGATAAGTCATATTAAGTTTCCCTCGATTATGTTGCTTAAATAGTAAACCTGAGCTCTGCTGATGTAGGTAAGGGATAGGACCCTCATGTGAGGCAGCTTGGAAGTTGCCCAGAAACAACTGCCACCTTCGTGCACCATTAAAGGGCAACGAAGATTAAGTATAATTGAAAAATGACACTAATAATGTAAAAGGGTTTTGGTAGTGTGCGTAGTTCTGCTTTTTCTGCCTATAGCTGGAGCAGCTCCTTGTGTTTGGGGGCTCTTGCTGCATTTGAAATTTTTGTGACCATTTTAGAGCTTTTCCTCAGTAAGGATAAGGTCTTGAAAGTCACTTTTTCTTTCAGTTAGAGGTGAGGCTTTTGTATGAGCACGAGAGATGAGATTCGCTCTCAGGAATACACTTAACATCACAGCTTAAGGGGAAATTGTATTTTGTTGACATAGAAAATCCAGTGGTCAGAAGCCTTAGAACTGGCATAGCAGGAGTATTAGAAGTTAATCTTTCCTGAATGTTGTTAATAACATGGGGACACAGCTTACCTCTGTTTCTGTGACAGATGGCATGAAGAAAGGGTCTTCTAGGATGCAACTGCACCCTTTATATTTTTTCTTATGATATCATGGGTAGTCCCAGGGTGTTGTATGCATTAAGGGTGCCTTGACTGCTGGCGAGTACTGATGAAGAAAAGTGTAAAATGGAGAGAGAAAGTCGTCTTTAAAGATGCATATCAATTATTTAACTGGGTTTTTGACATTAGAAGCTTGCCATTGCTGCTTAGCTGTGCTTAAGCTGTCTGCTAGGGCTGTTGTGAAGAACTCTTAAATTGAGGTCTGGGGTATGAGGCTGGTGGGGGAGCAAGAAGGGTAAAGCTCTGCTGAGTTAATTAATGGTAACAGTTATGAGTTATCTGCAAGAATCACAGTAGATTACACAGATTGTATTAACCAGGGTTAATCAGTCGTTTCAGATACTTAAAGGAGCATTGTTAAGGACTGGCAAGACTGAAAATTCATCTTGAGAGAGTGTTTGCGTGTGCAAGTATGCATATGTGTGTGAATGCATAGCCTGGATTACCACTGATAAGTAAAGTTTTCCTAGCAGCTACCACAGAGGGACATCGCCTATTTCCTGTTCTGTGTATAGGTGAAGTTGTGGCAGCTGAAAGTGACTCTTTCCTGTCTTTTATATTTATTTTTTTTTTGGTCATAACTCTCTTCTTGAATATGAAGTATTTCTCCTGCTGTGCAGTTGCAACAGTGAGGGGGTCTTTGTTATCCGGTGATATTAACTGCTACTTGAATTGTGGACTCATTGTGGCTTGGTGGGTTTTTACTGTTAATTTTTTATGGCTTTCTCTCTTGCACATGTGTGGAATGGAACGTGGAAGGTGACTGGGTTTTGTAAGTGTGTAGAGGAGGATTTAATGATTGCAGATTTAAAATCTTAATGTACCACAGCACCTTGTGTTGTGGTTTTCCATGCTAGTTCAAAACGTTTGAGTTTTCACTTTCTTTATTTTTAAAGGAAGTGTTGGAGCAACATTTTTTTGTGTAATTTCTCGGACTCAAAATAACTTGAATAACAATTTTCCTGACCCTGAAAGACTAACCTTAAATTTTGTCAAGTACACAAAGTGTCACACTCTTCATCACTTTTGCAGATTTTTCAGTGTTGTGTGTTTAAGATGCTTGTTGCTGTGTGGTGTGGGGTAAAACTCCTCATGCTCTCGCTGCTGAGCCATGGGACTCTGAATGTCTGAACGGGGGACAGTCTTGTGTATAGCCAATCTAATGGTGTTTCCAGAAGGATTTTGCTTGCCCAGGTTTAAGCAGGTATAGTAATTCCAGAGTAATAGTGGGGAGACATAGCAGAAATGTGTGTGTGTGTGTGTATGTATGAAGATGATCAGAGGGCTGGAGCACTTATCCTATGGGGACAGGCTAAGAGAGTTGGAGTTCTTCAGCCTGGAGAAGAGAAGGCTCCAGGGAGACCTTGTAGCGGCCTTCCAGTACCTAAAGGGGTCTACAGGAAAGATGGGGAAGGACTCTTTGTCAAGAAGTGTAGTGATAGGACGAGGGGTAGTGAAACTGAAAGAGGGGAGATTTAGATTGGATATTAGGAGGAAATTCTTTACTGTGAGGGGGGTGAGGCACTGGCACAGGTTGCCTGAAGAAGTTGTGGCTGCCCCATCCCTGGAGGTGTCCAAGGCCAGGTTGGACGGGGCTTTGAGCAACCTGGTCTGGTGGGAGGTGGAACTAGATGATCCTTAAGGTCCCTTCCAACCCAAACTGTTCTGTGATTCTATGATTCTATATAGATACATATATGTATATGCATTTTGTCTAGAGCATAGTATTTCTGTTACTATGTGATGTCCAAAAGGCAACAAGTTGGGAAAACCAGGGAGGCTGTTCCTGGCAGCCTGACCTGGTCATTGCCTGTGGGTTACGCCTGACTCGGCTCTGCTGGTGCAAATTATTGGCAGTAGACTCTGTGAATAGCCAAGTGTCAACTGCACATGACTCTGTGTCTCCTCCCTGTTGGTAACTGTTCCCTCCTCCAAGGGGGATGCAGTAACTCTGCAGATGGAAAGGTTGTTTGCTGTTAAAAACAAATGAGCGCAGAAAATCCAGAAAGGGAACGATCAGAGGCCCAGAGGCTATTTTGAGGGCGTAGCCCCCATTTCCTCTCCCATTTTATTCACTATTAGTTTTTAACACTGCTAGTTTGCATGGCCTCTGTCTCTTTTTTTTTTTTTTCCTTTTCTTTCCCTACTACAACTGCAGCACAGTGCTGATAGTAAAACTGGTGATTGACACAGTAAATGCTGGGAGTGTTTTCTTTCACGGGGCTGCTTGGGTTACTTTAGGAAAGCCACCCAAAATTTACTGCAGCTTCCCCACCTGTATAGCGCAAGAAGCATTGACAGCCTTCGAAATCCCTTATGTGTTACCTGCCTGGCGCGATCTGCTGGCTAGAAAGAGAAACCCCACTCTATGTTTGTGCCTGGAAGAACCATCTGGTCTCACTTGAAGCTCCTCTCTTTACCCACCTTAAGGAAGAATCTGCCGACTGTTGCTACAGTGGCAGATCTGGCTAGCGACTGTCTGGGTGTTTGTTGAACTTGTTGATACAGGGTAAATTAGATGATGCTAGTAATCCAGTGGCACGTTGAGGTAACTGTGTTGGATATCAATTCTGCTTCAAAATATTTGGAAAGCTCATAACATTAACCTGTAATGTTACCCATTAAGTTTTCTAGGGGTATTTGACAGGGGCATGCCAGAACTGCAAGGACTCTCTCTATATGTTACTGGTATTTGAGTTTGTAGTGCCCCTGGTAACTGGTTGGTAACAGGAGTTTGCCTGCAAGAGGGAGCTCTCAGTGATGAGAAGCTCAGGGTGTTGTAGGAGATGAATGAGAAAGCAGATGAGTAGCATGTGTGAGCTCCTTTGCTTTTGTTTTAACCTACAGACATTATCAATAAAACCTTTCCCTCCCTGTGTTTCCCCAACCACCTCACTTGTCCCATGGCATCTTACTGTCTGGTCAGGCGTCCTTGCAGGGTGGGATAGCTTGTCCCTCTACCCTCTGTCTTGCCTTCAGACCAGCTGAAAGCTTCCCTCTTCTGTAAATCCCATCACGGACTTTTCCACGGTTGTCTGCAAATGCCTCAAGGACCCCTCGCTCACCCGTGCTGCTGTCCTCTGGTGAAGTTAGATAATAAACCGATGGCATAGTGACTGGTTGCATGCTTTCTGAAGCATGAAGTCGTGTTCAGTACTAAGTTGCCCATAAGCTGCCCAAGCACAAGAAGGTTTAAGCTTGTTGGAAACTCATGGCTAAAAATATTTTTGGAAATTAATCAGTTTAATTGAAACTTAACTGATTTTTTTTCTTCACATTTCTATACATGTTACGGGGTTGGGGGAGAGAGTCGGATAAGTGCTGAGAGAACAGTTGCTCAGTTCTTGCTGGTATTCCTCAAGCATTGTCACAACCCCTTTCTTCACTGGGAGAAAAAATGGCTTGGGATTACTGTTTTTTTTCTTGAGTTACAGACTGAAATATTTTTATGCATTTCAAAGCAAGTGATGTTAATCAATAACCTACGTGTTTTATCCCATAAGATCCCTGTTGGTCATCACTACCTGAATGCTGTCTGTGTATTTACTGTTCCTCAGTTTCTGGGTGTCGTTTTCTGCAGTTCTCCAGTACCATCCATTCAAGTTTCTCAAAATGGTTTACCAACGTAACGTGAATTAAATCTTGTTTGCTCAGGGAGTATCATCCTGGAAGGACCGAGCACGTTTGTGCTTGTTTCGAAGCATTTTACTACCTTATATTTGAGCAGCTCCGAGGGTGTTTGGATGTAGCGAAGGCAAGGCACGGCACCTTTTGCTAACAGCGAGAAATACTTTTCTCTGAGCTGACCCCATGGCAATCGAGAGGGCTACTGAGCCAGTGGGCTGTTACCCAGCATTCATAAGAGTGGCAGGGGAAAGCAGCTTGTTTCTTTTGGGGTCTGAGGGGTAGATTGACAACTACAATTAGCGAGTTCCTGCTTCGAACAGGACAGAAGAGTATCAGGTTAGTAACAGCCAGCCTGGGTGTTTGTTTTACTTCTATTACCCTTAGTCACTGATGAAATTTGACTCATACGTTCACATTAAACTCAATCGTGTATGTTAGGCCTTTTGTTTGCTACTAAAATATTGTTTGTAACAAGGAACTGATTAGAAATCCTGAAAGTGCCCTATTCTTATGTGTGACCTCTCCCTGCTTTATTATTTTTTTCAAGTTTCACAGATTTGTTTTCTTATTTAAACTTTGATGTTTTTGATTTGACTTTTCAATATTTGTACTAGAGAACCTCAAAATGGTTCTTGTCACACATGCCTCTGCCCCTCTGGGATTAACAGTTTATTTTACAGAGTTTTCCCCAAGATGCATGATTCTCTTTCAAGCAACATTTATACTAATAAATGACTCGATGATACTGGCGAAAGTGCAAAATGTGTGTACATTTATACTACGTAGCTTCTCCTCATTATTCATCTTTAAGAAAAAGAATTTTGCTATGATGTGTAACTGGTATTCCTACATCTTCCTGTCTCTAACTTCTTTGTATTCCTGTACTTTCGGCTGCAGCTGTTTCAGGCATTGCATTACTATTGTCACTTCAGTGGTCGGCTGCTGCTTTGGAGTTCTTCATGTGTTTTTAGAGCCTGGGACTTGTATTGCAGTGTTGAAGTTGCAACGCAGATCTCTAGCTCTGAAACTCTAAATAAGCCCCACAACTCACCATATGCTTGCCTCAGCCTAATTATTTTTGCGCTTCATGGCAGTATAGAAATTGTATTAAATAATTCATTGTATTTTATGTGAACTAGTATCATGTGCCCAGCTATGTGTTCACTGTGTCTGTACCATATAAGTATAAAAAAAACAAGTTTTAGAAATACTTGTAATAAGAAAAATGGTAGAAAACACATACATAGTGTTCCTAGAAATACTTTTGTTTAGTTGGTAGTATTTGTTTCTTGATGGGAAGCTGTGTTTTAATACTGTGAATTTTTTTCACTCCAGTGAACAAGGGCAGTGGAGCAGTTTGTACCTCGGAGCGCTGCATGGCTAATGTACTTTGGTATCAGGCTTCGGTGTTAAAACCGAACAACTAGATTTCAGCTTTTAGAGTTTGATGTGAAAACTTTTGGCTTTATTATCCCAGCAAAATATGCTCAAACTGTGTATGGGAAAACTGACTTCTTTTTAAAACAAGTGAGTGTGCTTGGTGCTGAGTGTCAGGGAATTCAGAAGTCTGTCCTGATGGCCTGTGGTGTCTCTTTTTAATGTGTGTTAGGCTGAATTATTATGGTCCTTAAAGACCACCATAGATTAGCTGGAAGTGTGTTGAACAGATGGACTGCATTTTAGCTGGTTATATTTGTAATGTCAAGTGACAGGCATTTAACACAGCACATTTCATATTCCCTGTTACTGCGTAAACCACCCCAGGACAAATCTAAGGTGAAATAAAATAGAAGTCAAGAGTAATTTGTCTGGATACTATTATGAACATGTGAAGTCACTTGCACATGATTTGAAGAGAGGAGTCGAGGATAAATCAATAGGTGTTTTATTTTCAGCAAAGTAGGTAAATTAGTCAAAGGTGCTGCTGGCAATGAAAGCAGGAGAACACAGTAGTCTGCAATTGGATTTTCTCCTCTCTGGGTCAAATCAATATTGCCACTAGGCACAACCATAAAGCTGTATGTTGTATTGACATAAGTGATGCATCTTGGAATCAGTGAAACTAGGGTAGGAAATCTGCTGCTATGTAGCCATTGAACATTTCATTTAATATTTTAGAAGTAAATGTACATTTTCATGTTTAATTTGATTTAAAAAAAAAAAAAATTATTTCCTCTGCAGCTGATGTGTGTGTGGGTGGCAGCTTCTCCATTATTTATTCCAGTGGGCTAGAAGTAAAACTAATTGTGTCCTAAAATACTTTTTACTTTTTTATTAAAATACCCTTATTAAAATATGCCTATAATTTTTGTTATGTGATGTAAACAATGTGCACGGTAAACAATTTGAATTGATCTTAAATCAACTGTTTTTATCAGATCTTGCCTTGCTGGCCTTGCCCTCTGATGTCTGGAGTGATTTATTTCTGTGCCAGCCTGGAGCAGTTAATTTAACCAGTTCATAAAGCAGAGAGAGTGCACACAATGGATCACATTATAACCACGGAATCTTATTTTCATTTCCTTCCTCCATTGCTAGTTACTATTTTCTCATCAGCCTACCAATGCCTTGCCTATGCATGACAAGCTCTCTGTTCCAGGGATGTCTCACTAGGTATTTGTACAGCTTGCAACGGATGAGGTTTTGCTTCTGGCTGGGACCTCTGCACTTCTCTAATACAAATAACAAAAGCTGAGCCATAACAATGAATTAGGTGGATGATTGTGCCTGGGTCATTTCTAGGTTGTTTTTTTTTATGTGATACTGTCTTATGTGCCATCCAAATTGCATATGTGTGGGTTTTCTTGTTGTGTGTTTGTTTTTGGTGTTGGGGTTTTTTTTAGGTTTTTTTTTTTTT
>VUYV01000274.1:402798-594792 GCA_008711295.1 Anarhynchus alexandrinus
TTTTTTTTTTTTAATAAAAGCAGCTCTTGTATGGTATACTGCTACGTTGAGTATATTTCTGTCATTTGGTGGGTTATCTGCACCCCACACAGGCTGAGCATGGCTAAGGCTAGGTATGATTCCTTCACATCCCCTCCCGCTGAGATTCCAGTCTACGATTGTCAGAACTGATTATTTTCAGCAGAGGAAGCAACAGTTATTTTAGTGGCTTTTGGGTTTCCACTTGAAGGGTCTTTAGAAGCGAGCTTTGTAATTTGCTGGTTTCCAGGAAAAAAAAAAAATCTTTTCAAAGACAGCTAATCCTCTAGTCCGTCACATAACGAATACGATTGTTGCAGAGATGAGCAAAGTTCTTAATCAAATTTTGTCATGTATAGAATGTGTTGGCAGGGAAACGGTGAGTACTGAGTCACAGGCATAGTGTCATCAGGCGTGCTCGCATGGTAAGATGTACATGGAAAACATCTCAATAAAAGATCTGTTTGTGTTTCGCTTCCTTGTCATTCCCCTGCAACTACTTGTTTCGTCTTGTCTAATCTTTTGTGGGACCCTGTTGTACAGTTTACAGAATCTTCCTATAATTTTTTTGCCTGACACCGTTAATAATTCCTCAGATAATTATAGTGAAGTAAAAAAAAACTTAAAAAAATAGTTTCTGTATATTGGAAGACATTTTTTTCTTTTAAAACATTACCTCCTTGTAGGCTGTAGAATAACTTGTTTTCATTACTATATTAAAACAAAACTGGAAACTGAAAAAAACCCCCCATATTTAGAAAACAACCCTCATGTCTCAATTTTCTGTTTTAACATCAGAACATATTTTAAACTTGTTCATTAGCCTGAGTGTTCACTCTTTCTGAGAGTTCTGATTCCAGAAGAGCTTGAGTTCAGTTGTCCCTTGGACTTGGAGTGCGCCTTGCCTGGGAAACGCAGCTCTCAGCCTGGCTCTGGCAGTGTCCAAAGGGACCTTAAGCTGTGTAGGGGCAAAGCTGCCTCTCCGTCCTGCTGCTGGGGGGCTCTGAGCTGCTGCGGGTGGCCACTGACTCCTGCTGAGACCTTATCTAAGCATGTAGTGTCTCCTTCACCCAATGTCTCCCACTCCAAGGATGTTGGTGAGATCAGGTCCACACTGAGGTTGAGGGAGAAGGATGTTGGCGGTGCTGCACAGGTTGGGCTCTGCTGAACTTCCCTGCTCCTCCGGCCTGAGTTGCAGCTGAAATGTAAGCCAGATTCCCTGGCGAGGTAGCGTTTGCTCTTGCTGGGATAACTAAAGCTGGTGGTGGTTTTTCCTCATGGGCATTTTAAGTAGGAGAGCACCATTTGGCTTCCAGTCAGCTGGGCAATTAGCATTTTATAGCCAAGCAATATACTTAAATGGAATTGCTTGGCTTGAGCATTGAATTACAATGGCCGGTAGACTGCCGCTGTGTCCTACATAATTTATTTAGTACTCGCTTCTTGTTTAGGATTCAGGCAGAGGTTAATTTAATTCTGCATGAGAAGCTAGTACTTACGCTACGTTAATGCTGTGCTGTACTGCAGTGCAGGGAAAAGTTTTTGTGTAGAGCTTGTATCTGCCTGGTCTCTCAGCCGTGGAAAGGACAATTTTTCCTAGCAATGCATTGTTTGCCGCAGCTGTTGACATGCTTACATTGGCACTTAAAAATAGAGAGAAGAATAATACCTAAAGACCATTTTATTCCCTGCTGTTGCACACGTATTTTTAAGAAGCAAATGTGTATTGAAGTGTAGTATGGACCAAGGAGACTTTGTTCCTACAAAATTACAAGGGGCCCAGTTACCCTGTTACAGGTAAATAAAACGTTAATATGTGACCATGGTGACTTGAGAGCGAGAGCTGCCACTGCACCTTTTGGGATGATCTGCGGCAGAGGGCAAACATCTGGGGTGTGTGATCTCGGAAGGATAAAAAGAGTAGGTAAAATGTGCCTCAGTGCTCCAGAAATGAATTAGAAACTTTTAGGTGGAGGGAATTAATGTGTTTGTTCATGCTTTTAATAAGCCTAAGTGCTTAACTCGGTGCTTAGAATTTTATCCTGAATCTCGTACACATCTTGATTTTTCCCGAAGCCCTTGACTGCTAGAATCAATGTGGGGGAATTCTGGCTTTATTTTTTTTTTAAGCTCCTTCTTAGCAAAGTGACTGCAAAGAGTTCCCAAATGTGAAGTAAGTAGGCAGCAAAGGCTTAGATGCTAGAAGGCTGCTAATGAGAGCGCAGTGTTTATTTATTTATGGTTTAACCTCATGATTTCTGGGTGACTTAATAATGGTTTTGAATCCTTGGGGTACCAGTCCTGGAGTGCCTCGCTGCTGTCAGCCAAACTTCCCTCTGGCTTAGGCTGTACTCATCTCGTTGCTCAGATCTGTTGTCTCAGCCTGCTTCAGGCTCTGCACCTCTGCACGTGAGCACAGCAGAGGCAGTGAGCAAGGATTGCACACCCAATTTAACTTGCCCTTAGAAAGCCTCACTCTCCATATGGGATCACGTAACTCTGTGCGCAGAAACCTTTGTAGGCTTTATCTACCCCGTTTGGGGGTCTGGCTGAAGTGGTGTAAGACTTGGCCACTGATGGTTTATACTTTGTGATAGTAGTGTTGATCTGCTATCTAGAAGCATCCATTCTTGCAACCATCACTGCTGTCAAAAGAGCTGAGATTTTGGACAAATCTCTTCAAGGGTAAAATATCCCCATATTTGGCAGAGGAGCATTTCGGGCATCTACAGATGCTGAACTAAGGCCTGACGGGGATTTGTTTTGAATTGGATTCCTTAAATAACACTTTGATACCAACATTATTTTTCATGGAAATCTCATTAACAACAATTTAAAAAAAAAAAAAAGGGCTAACAGTAGCCTGAGGGAGGTAATTCCTGACTCCCAGTAGCTGGCCTCCAAGTTGGTTAATGGTCTAGGTGTAAAGCTAGCAGCTCAGACCATAATTGTTCTCGTAATCAGGGAGATTGTTACCATATGTTGTTGCTGTAACCTTTGCTGTTTTAACCAAGCTTCAGTTATGCTGTAAAAATGATTAAAAGTTTCTCACAGGAGGAATTAGGTACAGTTGCTCTTTGGAGTATGGTGGTGGGGTTTTTTTTTATGGCAAAAAGACACACACGCCATCTCTGCCTCCACTGCAGTGTCTCGCTGCTATGTTTGATTTCAAGCATAACAGCATCCTTTTATATAATACAATAACTTGCTGCCCTTGCGGGGAAATGTTGCTTTTTTTTTCCTGCCATTTCTTTTGCTGGCTGGGCTTCAGCAGCATGTCCAGCTCAACCCCGTGTCCAGTAGAGCTGTGCCCTGGGAGGCGATCGGGTCCATGGAGGCCTTTGATGCTCGATGCCAGCTGAGAGGGTCTAACACCTTTGGGCTCCCTGCCCAAAGGCCAAGTTTGACTTCACTGGGGGGCTTTGGAGTGGGGTGGTGAGATGTGAGGGGAGCAGAGAGGCCCGGCACAGGATTTTACTGGTCAGCCTGTGTTACTGCTGCTTTGGGTAAGGAAAACAAGAAAATGTCGATGAGTGGATAGAAGTTGGAGAGTTCCTGATTTGCTCTTGGGTGGGACTTTGGTTGTGATTCCAGATGTGGGATTTTAAGCAATGGACCTGAGACACGGTCACATTATCCCAGCTGCTGAGTCACTCCCTGGGGGTCAGCTGAGCCTTACTAACTTTCTGTGTTTTCACCCCAGTCAAAACCCCGGTTAAATTCATCGGCATCAGTGTGAGAGCTTTCAGTTAACACATTTTATCTCACACTTGTAGCTGTGTGAGTGGATGGTTCATTGGTACATCCCTGTTAACAGACGATAGTTTATTAAACTGAAGTAACTTTGTTTCTGTGACTCACTTTCCTTATCTTGAAAAAGCGGAGCAATGACATTGACCTTCCTTTAAAGTGTTGACATGTACAGCGAGCGGCACTGCGCAAGGGCTAGGTATTATCATCACACGCACTGATCTGAAGGTGAAGGCGTTTAGAACAATAAAGATGTTTATTTTGAAAATAAATTATTTAAATAACTAGGTCAGTGTCACCTCTTGCAACAATTTGAATCTTTCAATCTGAATTAGAGAAATCAGTCTTCGCGGGCTCGGGGCCGTTTCTGCTTGTATCTGGTGACTGTCGGATTCCTGCCAGAAAACGTTAAGTTCAAACAGCTATGAGGGCGTTCAGTCGTGGTTATGTTGGATGGTATACTCAAATAATTTTACGGAAAGAGCTCATGGGAGTGTTAACAGCATAAAGGTTAGCTGTAATGTCTTTTGTGTCTGCCCGTTAAATAGCTAGCGATCTGATGATTACACAAAGACAACGCAAATTCCTTATGCATTCCTGCCTCAGTGCCGCTCCACTCGCCGGGTGACTGGAAGCACAATTCTTTCTCTTTTTTTGCCATGGAAATTGCTGGTTAAGGCTCAATACTTCGGTATATGCAAATTTTGATATTTTTGTTTGTTTGTTTAAAGCCTCAACACCATGTTGTTTAGTCATAGCAGATATTGCAGTCCAGACATGTGCTGTTTAATCCAATAGATTTTGCACCTGTTTTGGTAACAGGTGCAAACAAACTTTTGTTTAATGTGGCTCAAATGCAGAAACTATAAAATGCATTTGGCTAATGACTGGGCGAATGCTTGGTCCGTGTTAGCCAAACATCACATTGCATAAAGGTCTGTGGAGTCTTCTTTCTTAGCAGCACCAAAACCCCCACCAGCTGTGACACTGAGGCATTTCTACTTTATCCAAAAGAGAAACTGCTGAGGAGTATGCTTTGGGTATGGATCAGAAGTAGGAAAGGAAAAAAAAAAGTTATGTCCAAAACATTTTTTTTTTTTAATATCCACTCTGATTACTTATCAAATGCTGCAGGCTCACCGAAGTATTTCCTCTTTCAATCAGGCTTAATTTTCCTCCTATGGTAACTTTGAAAGGAGAGAAATAACAATGAGGTAACTTGGAGGGGAAGTGTTTGGGTGAATGGGTGATTGTTTCAGGAAACGTGTTTCTGGGCTGCAGCAGTTCTTCCCCTGGCTCCCAGCGCTCTGCCAGTACCAATGCCGGTGCCCTCCCAGTGGCCTGGAGGTAGGCTGGGAAATGGAGACAAGCAGGGAAAAGGCGCCTGCCAAACATTTGTTAGAGTTGTATGTGCGAACCTTTGTTTCCTGAATACCGGCACAGTGCTTTAATCACAACCATTTTCCTCCCAGGCTTTTTATGTGAAATAAATACTTGCCTGCAAAATGTTTTATTCGAATCGTCGCAAGCGAGTGCTGCTAACTGCAGGTTGAAGCCAACAACTGTACTCCTGTGCTCTGTATGTTACTGGGATGCATGGCTGAAAGCATTACCATGCAGAGTCCCCTTTGCAATGTGTTTATTTGTCCATCTTTGAGCATTTTGCTTGCCCCAGGGCTTGTAGCCTTTCCTGTCCCTTAAGCCCATTCTGTCATTTCAGAGTAGCTTCAGGCAGCTGACATTTAAATATTGAACCTGACCAAGCAATGCACCTCCCTTCCCTCTCCCCCCCCTTTGAACGAGGTTCGTGACATACTTAAATCTGTTTTACTCTCCATTAAAAACAATGCAAACAAATCCAGAACTTTCAATGCAGTTTCTGTCGGCACTGCAAGATGTCTGTTCCATAGCTTTTCCCCACACCCACTTCCCCAGCCCATCATTAAAATCTCAGACCCACAAAATGATTTGACCAATTATTTGAATTACTCAAACTTCACAGAATGGCTTAGGTACCTTTGATGAACCCACTGCATTTGTACGCCTTGAAACATGACAGCAGCTGTATGTTGAACATCAAATGAATACAGGTCATGCCTGGGGTAAAGGCATGACTGATGGGTGTGCCTGGCATGGCCATGCATTTATCCTGATTAGTGCCATGGGACCCTTTAAGTTCCATATTAGCCATTGTTAAAAGAGGGGATTAGCGTATGTTAGCTGTGCAACCTGATGCCATCTTCAAATAGTGATTTCTTTCTCAAGTGGGGCTTCCTCTTGTGACCTCTGACCTGCCAGTACGTTTAAAGCTTTGTAATCGATGGAGCTCTGTATTCTTTGTGGTGTAATTGATTGGAATTCCTTCACACTGAACTTTGCCTGTTGTTCCCTTTTGTTTAGGAGGTCCTCCAGCAGCTGATTGTAATGAATTTACCAAATGTTTTGATGATTGGCAAAGATCCTCTTTCTGGTGAGTAGTTTGTTGGGTTCTTCACCCCCCTCCTCTGAAACGCTAAGTAAAATTTGCATTTTTGAAATGTTCTTAAATAACAAACATGCTTTTAGACTATATGTATTTGTAGCCAAACTGCAAATATTAGAGTATCTCCGAGTCTCACAGTTTGATGTATCTAGTATGTAATACTTATATTTACATACCTCTACAGACAAATACAGTATCTGATATATGTGTGTCTGTGTGTCATACATATACACATGTGATAGTGAATTAATTCTTGCCAGAACAGCAACTGTTTCCTTGAAAGTCTTCACTTGCTGCAAGTGACCCAGGATAGATTCTGCCATGGGAGAATTGTTTGTCCTCCAGGTTTTCTGTCCTATGTGCCTATATAATCAGTTCAGTTGTGGCAATGTGTATACATTCGAAAAGTCTTGCAGAATTGCTCTAAAGTGTGAAGAAACTGTTGCAAATGAAGTGTGGGAAGATAAATGTGTGAGGACGGAGAGAAAAATGCATATATGACAAATTGGGAAAAGTGAGGAAGAGAATGGACAAGGAGAAAACCATCTGCTGGCTGTGTTGTCCAGGCAAGGACATCTGTCACGTGAGCTGTTGCATCAAAAGTGACCTGGAAGCCAATGAGCTCATGACTCCAGTGTCTTTGGTGAGACAAAATGAAGGCTGTTTAGCCTGAAAACGAAGTTGACTTGTCTTTAGAAACACATTTCTGAAATGAAAGGTTTTGTTGCTGTGGTTTTTACTTTCTTCTTTTTGCATGCCTTTTCTCTCTCTGCCTTAGCCCCGTGCCAGTGCAAAGGACAATGTATTTGTTTTTACCAAAGAAGGAAAACTGGATAAACCCTGTCAGCAGTGATGGGGAATGACACGGTAATCGCCATCTCCAGGACAAACAAATGGCAGAAAGCTTGGCAGAAGATTTTATTTCGCTGCTCTTTGCAGCAGTAGTGTGTGTATGTACAAAAAAGGGTTTATATCAGAAAAGAGTATTAACTTACAGATGTTGGATCACTGAAACTCATAGTCTTGGCACTTTGGCAATAAAATCAAGCTGAGGGTAAGGCATCCACTTCTTCAGCAAGCAGATTAAAGTCTGCAATGCCAGTCTTAATTCTCCTGTACAGGGTACTGTTATGGGTAAAGGAGAAAATAGAAATACAAGTGCTGTTGCTTTTCTCAGTCATATGGGCAATGGGCAGAGCGTGGGCTGCCAGCATCGGGAGTGCTAGTGAATAGAGATGTCTGGGCCAACAAGGCAGTGTCTCTTCTGGCTAAGTGTCAATGGGAACGGCTGGCTGCTTTCTCATCATGGCCATTCCTGAGTGACAGCTGGCAGGAGACTCATAATGCAGTAACCACAGCGTTGGTTCCTGGGGAAGCTGCACACTTGAAAGCTGTTCTGTATTTAGCTCTAATTTCCCATCATTAACCTGCTGGTTTTTGTTGGCACTTTAGATCTTTCTTTCTTTCTTTGAAGAAAGTACCTGGTGTGTCTCTTGTAGGGAAGGTACTGGTCATCCATGTGTTCCCATCTTCCAGCTATCTTAATTACAACCAGAAATTTTGCTTTACTTTCTGACATCCTTTAAAATGTGGTGGTTTGGTATTGTTTGGGTTTGTTGGTTTTTTTTTAATGTGGTCTTTTAAAATTTATTTTATCCATTACTGGCATATCATTGGCATTATTCAGAACATGGGAAGAGAGGATAAAGAATGCAAAAATGTAACTTCTGGATGTCTAAAATTGATGGGGCATGCGTGTATAAAAAAATATGAAGTTCTTGTTATTATATAATGGTTTTCAGAACCAGTCCCAAGTTAGACATGACACAGGAAGGTGGTCAACAAAGACAGACTTGAGATGTACTTGCTTCAAAGAATGTGCTCAAGAAAGAGAGAGTGTCTGACAGATAGGATCTCAAGAGAAGCTCATCTTAATCTTACCCTTAAGTAGATGACCACTGGTAAGATGTGCTGAAGAAACAGTTTGAGATGTGGAGAACTAGAACTTCCTTCAGGAAGAGGAACCTGGCTGAGGGCTGACGGGAAGCTCAGGAACAGGGAGGAGAAGGCTGAGAAGTTAGTAAAACCAAACCAAAAAGGAACGGGCTGAGGTGAGCAATGTGGGTGAGCGATGACCAGGTGACTGTCAGGGTGATGTCTTTGTTACTGAGTGTCTTGCAGAGAGGAGTGAGAGGAAGGTAGGGGCACTTGGGAGGGGAAGAACAAGTTAAATGAGAGATTCTTTCTGTCAGTGAGAGAGCTAAAGGAGGGCTGCAGACTGAATAGAGATGTGAGAACAAAGTCATCAGCATTGGAAGCAGTTCTTCTGGCATGAATACAGAGAAGCCCCAGGGAAAGCTGACAGAGAAGCGAGGAGGCTGGGGGTGACAGCACTATGGGGAGAAGAGATGATGGAAACGGTTGTTTGAGGGAAGCGTTTAAAAGTGGCAAGAATGCTAGAGGAGAAACCTCTTTCTCTGTGTCAGTGATCCAGTCCAGGATGGGGAGAGGAAAGAAGAGTCCCAGAGGGGGCGTCTGCAGAGACAGTACTGGGCAATGTGGGGAGCGCTAGGAGCTGGAGATGGAGGTGCAGGTGGTCTGCAGGGCTGGGGTAGATCTGAGAGGCAGTGATGAAATCCCAGTTTTGCCTTCCCCGTTCTGTGGGTAAGTTATCTGAATGAAAGGTCCCTCTTGACCAGAGGAAGAAAAATTGATCCCATGGTCACATTCCTGGAGCAAATACAGTGTTGCTTTGTACTCTTTGAGCTGGGAAGGCTCCTAATGACTGTATTAACTCCACAGGTCCAAGACCAGAGAGCTGTTAGATCATTTAATGTGTGATTCACTGTGTAACAACTGCAGTGACTTATTCCTTGTAACAAGCCCACATGATGTTTTGCTGTGCATGTTTTTCGGAACTGTCTGTTCACCAGTGCTATCTGCAAATTTTACTTTTTCCTTCAAAACCACAGCCAACAGTGGTGTTACACATATTAAATTATAAACTGAACAGCTCCAAAGCTGAGAATGCTGTTCTTGCTGTTTAGCTTCCATTTGGCACTCAACAGTTGGGACTATTGAGTGCTTCTGCAGCTCTGCTTTGAATGTGAGACTAAAAAACAGAGCTGCCACCACTAAAAATGCAGTAGCAGCTGGGCTTTTGCATAGGAGATGGCGCATGTCTGCTGGGTTTAGGAGTTTTCCTTGCTTTCATGTACTCTAAATTGTTGCATTCCATGGCGATTTTGCCTATTTCAGTTCATTTGGCCACAGGCATAAAAGTTGCAAAAATATTTGTAACAAGATGAAGGCTTTGACTGTTTTCTAGCATATAGGGAGCTGAAAAGAAACTTGAAAGTTTTTAATTAAAGGATTTAGAAAATTTTCCCAGGAATCTGACTTGCAGAATGATGCAGCTGACGTTACAGGATTTATTCTCTTCACTGCGCTGTAGACAGCTACTACCATTACATTTCTTCTTTGTTTTTATTTTCCTCCATGTTTTTTCTTGCTGAACAGCTTTTTCAATTCATTACTGCACCACGAATCCCCCTGTGCTCAATATGATAATCATCAGTGTATTTATCATCTATACACATCACTGTAATCACCTTTTATAGTTCCCTGTGGTTTTAGCATGCCTTATAAATGGCCACTCATTCATGTGCCCACACAAGGAATATCAGTATACAGTATTGGTCCTGAACCTCTATTTAGAGGTGGTGTTTAATTTCTTACTTTCTAGACATGCTTAGTTTAACACAGGTAGTGAGTGTTCTTGGAAACTGATGGCAATTAATCCTTTGAAACAGTCATAGTTAAATGCGGGGGGAGGGGGAGTATTTTTAACTTTCTTCAGACCAAGAATGGAAATGAGATTTTATTTGCCTGAAGTAGGTTCATTTCTGTCTCTTCAAAAAACTTTGCTACGTAGATCCCCTTTTTCAAATTACATGTTAAGTTTGTGAATGAAAGTGCCCAAAGTCCTTGCTAATAAGTGTCTGTAGAAACTGTTTTTCATTGAAATCCTAAAATATGTCTACTCTCACTGGCGTGTTTTTTCATGTCTGGTTTCCTTCCTCATTTTGTTTCACAATCCTCCAGAGGCACAAAGGTTCATAAAATATAAAATTAATAACAAAATGCTGCCTCAATAGTGTAAATTTAGCATTCAGGCTTTTCTCACTCAGGATGTTGCTACAGTTGGGAAAAACGGCACTTGTGTGTTTCACCCCTTCCCACCTTCTCATATCCACCGGCCACCGCGTGTAGCACTGCGTGCGCTGGTGCTCCCTCTCCTCTGCTGGAGGAATGACTAAGTAGAAATGTGCAGAAAGAAGCATCACAAGCTCAAGATTTCATGTGCTTGGGCACTCTCATTTCCATTTTCTCTGCCATCTTTCCTACCCACCTCTCTTCACCACCACCCCCCCACCCCGCCCCATTGGCTGTATTCCCTCTGTACCTTGATCCTCCTTTTTTTTGTTTTTGTTGTGTCCCCTAATCCCTCCGCCTGCCTCCTCCCTGATTCCTGCCATCTGTTTGTCACCCCCCCGTCCCTTGTGAGAGCAGAGGGGTCTCCTGGCTCTGGCGCAGGGAGGCTCCCAGGATGCACAGGTGGTGCTCGGGCTTTCCCTCCCTTTATTTTCCAGAAAACCCGCTGGCCCTCTCTCATGGTTGGGAGCAGATGGTCTTTCTACAAATCTCCCAGGTGGCTGGCTCCCTTGCAGGCACAAACATGCAGCCTGAGAGCAGCTGCCCTGGAATTTTCAAAAAGGTGTAAAAGAAAAGAGGGTTTTTTTTTTGAATTAGCACCTTTCTGTCTAAGTGCTAGTTTGAATCCTGTCCATTTGTTTCAGCTTGTGGGTACCTGTCTGCCAGGAGCTGCCCCAGACCTAAGCGTTTGCATCCTAGGTCATAGGAGGACACTGTCTTGCCAAGGTCAGCTGTTAAGCCTGGGTGGACCCAGCAGACTTTCTTCCCAGCTGTCTAGGAAGCAGTTGTGTCATCCCAATGAGCCAGCATGGGGAGGCCTGCCCATTCCTGCTTATGCAGTTGCGCAAGGAACTTTACCACCTTATTAAACTAGCACAAATCAAGCCTTTTGGAGAAGACTGCAGAATCATTCACTGTTCAGGAGGTATGACTGAACTGGGGATAAAGATCGCCTGCTTTTGTTCAGCGCGCATTACAGGATACATGCACTGTCCTGAGCGTAGAACTTAGCTGCTGCCCTGTGTAATAATCCTAGACGTGTTTCCGATTCACGTAGTAACCTTGGGCACTGCGCTTAAGTGTGTGGTATCTCAGCTCTCCTGTGGGTGAGATGAAAAGGGAGAGGGGTGATTAATCCCTTCCTGGCTTATTCTGAGGTTTAATTGCAAACTGTCTCTAAAGCATTTCAGATTGGTAGAGGGTTTTTTTCATACTTGTATCCTATTTCTTCTAAATAGCTCCTGTAACTAATGTCCTTCTACAAGGCTTTAAAATGTTACTCAAATCTAGCTTGAGTACGAGTGATGTCAGGGTGCCTTAATGCCGACAAACTGTTTCCACCCTATGGAAAACAACTTCTGAATGAAAACCCGAGGAGTTGAACTCTTTAAACAGTCGCACATGACCTTCTGAAACACTTGTGTGGCTGGCAGAGAAGATTAGACCTTTCAACCTTAAAAGTGTTAAAAGGGTACTACAATCTCATTTTCATTATGTGTATATAGCATGTCTGCAAGCATAAAATAATTTATTAAAAAAGAAATATTGGAAAAACCCTGACAGTGAAGTTTTTTATGAAAGCTGCCAGTGGAGAGAGCAGACTGCCAAATGTTATTCTTAAAACAATAGCAAACTAATAATCTTATGAGTACCTCGAGTCTTTTAATTTCTCACTCCTTTCTATAAACTCTGTCTTGGCCTTCCCTGCCGAAGGGGCTTGCTCTGTCTGCCTCGGATTCAGTTCCTGATGGGGGGTCCAAGTTGGGGACAAGGGTTCAGAATGGTGTTTCTAGGCGAGGTCAGTTCCTGGTGAGAGAACAGGGTTGACAGTGCCAAGTTACTCTGCAGTAATAGCTGAAGGTCTTTCGCCTCACAGGGTCATGCAGCATCCCTAATGCCCATCTGTTATCTCATGGAGAGAAGAGCAAAGCTTCCTGCCTTTGGTGCAGAGAGGTAGAGTGTAGTTTGAATGGCTCAAGTAGCTCATGTATCTGTAGGATGGTATAGATGCTTTCACTGTTGGAAAGTGACCCTGATGTTTTCTAAAATGAGTGGTTTCAAGCCACTAGGCTCACAAAGAGGATAGCTGTGATGCACGGATTGGAATTTATGGTCAACAGATGGAGGTGCCCAGAGCATGTAAGGGTTAGAGCACTTGTCTGTGTGATCCAGAGCAAGCAGCCTGGTGGCTACTCCTTCCATCTCTCGTGGAGAAGATGTTCTGCCCTGACTAAGTTTGGGGGAATGAGACACACGCACTCGATTCACTTGATGTTTCTCTCCATAATTTCGCAATTTGCTCTCGTGTCCCACAAGCATGCTCTGCATTTAATCCCTGGTCTGGATCTGCTCTGAAGCTGATGCAGAATGAAACCCAATGCTGAAACTCTAATGAGAACTCAGTTTCATGGAAAAATGTCTTCTGACCAAACTAAGTACCTCCTTGGGCTAGTAGTGCCCTCAAAGGAACTGTTCATCAAGTAACAGATCTTTTTTTGTTGTTTCTGAGGGTGGTTTGGTTTTTTTTTTTGGTGACACTGTCTACATTTAAGGTTGTGTTATTCAGAATTACACAGAACAATCAGACTTTCACAGACTGAAATGTTATTTCTATATTAAGTTGTAATTTTTCAGAAAAGAGTGAGCCATGCATGCTGCTAGATACGGGGAGAAGAGTAAGAATGATTGTACATCTTTCAAAAACAGTTTTTAAATATTCTTCAGGGAAATAAACAATATTGAATTTATAGGGTGAAGTGTGAACTAGCACATTTTAAATACGTCAGTCTCTGCAGAAGAGAAGAATTCCTGCTTGCAAAATCTTAATGATCTTGTGGAGCTTAGCTATGGTGTGCACCCGGCAGAAAGCCATGTCCTCTGCACTCGGCAGAATGGATGTGGTGACCCAGACAGCTCTCCCACAAAAAGATGCAGCCATCCAGGTCTCAGACTGCAGAGATCAAGGGGATCCTGTATCCTCCCCCTGCCAGCCTGAAGGCAGTAGCTTAAAAGAGAGGAGTGAATGGAGGCAAGTCCTCTCTCGGGGCAGCAGGTGAACGCCCTCCTTGCCCACCTCGCCCTCCCCAGGTGCCTCTGCACAACAGTTATGAGGCTCTGGATGTGCAAGGCCAGTCAGTGGATGATGTGGGTGATGGGCCATCTGCACCAGAAGCGTTGCCAAGGTCAGAAAGGCCTACCCCTCATCTCATGACCACCTCCACAAAGAAGAAAAGACAGGTTATGGTTGTAGGCAACTCCCTTCTGAGGGGAGCAGAGGGTCCAATATGCCGGACAGACCCCCCTCTTAGGGAAGTCTGCTGCTTCCCTGGGGCCCGGGGTTAAGGACATCACTAGGAAACTTTCTAGCCTGGTATGGCCCTCGGACTATTACACATTACTGCTCTTCTGTGTGGGTGGCAATGAAGCTGCAACGTGTAGTCCAAGGGGGATCAAAAGAGACTTCAGGGCCTTGGGGCAGTTGGTAAGGGGATCTGGAGCACAGGTTATTTTGTCCTGTCTCCTTCCAGTTGTGGGAAGTGACATTGGAAGAAACAGATGGGCCCAGTCTATTAATACATGGCTCCGTGGCTGGTGTCACCAGGACAATTTTGGGTTTTTTGATAATGGGACCATGGCACCATGGGCTACATGGCACCAGGCCTGCTGGCATCAGATGGGATTCACCTTTCTGAAAAGGGGCAAGAGTGTCGTTGCTCACAAGCTAGTGGGGTTCATTGACAGAGCTTTAAACTGGGCTTGAAAGGGGAGGGAGATAAAATCAGGCTTGCCCGTGACAAGCTGTGGGACGACACGCCAAGGTTGGAGGGACAGGGTGCTAGCGAGGGCCCTCAGCCTGTTGCTCTGGGATGTGCTGGCTACACTTAAGTCTTACAGAGGTGAGCCAGGGGCTCCTGAGGTCATAGGAGCCAAGAGGGAAACACCAGTGAAATACCTCAAAGGAATTAAGGGACAGGACCAACAGCCCAGCTGAAGTGCCTCTGCACCAACGCACGCAGGATGTGCAACAAACAGGAGGAGCTGGAAGCCATTGTGCAGCAGAAAAGCTATGATACAGTTGCCATTAGTGAAACTTGGTGGGACGAATCCCATGACTGGAGTGTGGCTATCGATGGCTACAGACTGTTCAGGAGGGACAGGCGAGGAAGGAGGGGTGGTGGGGTAGCCCTGTATGTTAGAGAGTGTTTTGATTGTCTAGAGCTTAATGATGGTGATAAGAGGGTTGAGTGTTTATAGGTGAGAATNAGTGTTCATAGGTGAGAATCAGGGGCAAGGCCAACAAGGCAGATATCATGGTGGGAGTGCCTTACAGACCACCCAACCAGGGGTGAAGAGGTAGACGAAATATTCTGTAAGCAGGTGGGAGAAGTCTCACAATTGCTAGCCCTTGTTGTTGTTGAGGACTTCAACTTGCCAGATGTCTGTCGCTCTCTACAACTACCTGAAAGGAGGTTGTAGTGAGGTGGGGGTCAGTCTCTTCTCCCAAGTAACAGGCCATAGGACAAGAGGAAATGGCCTCAAGTTGTACCAGGGGAGGTTTAGATTGGATATTAGGAAAAATTTCATCACAGAAAGGGTTATCAAGCATTGGAACAGTCTGCCCAGCAAAGTGGTGGAATCGCCATCTCTGAAGGTATTTAAAAGATGTGTAGATGTGCTGCTGAGGGACATGGTTTAGTGGTGGACTTGGCGGTGCTAGCTTAACGGTTGGACTTGATGATCTTGAAGGTCTTTTCTAGCCTGAACGATCCTACGATTCTAAAATCAGGAAATCAGAAAACAAATTTTTTCCTAAGCTGCCTGCACGTGGTGGCTTGCAAGGTTCTCAGAGTGGAAGTAACCCCCGTGGTAATTTAGGTCAGTGTGCCTTGGTGCATCTGCGGGGCTGTGGCAGCTTAATTGATGAGTCAGTTTAATTCCAGTTCCCCAGCCTTGGGTCCTGCACACGCCTCTGACTTTCTGCCAGTGCAGCCTTACAAGGGCATGGTGTTGGTGGAGGGACACAGTTGCACTCAGAAATTGTTTTCTGTCTGTGTAGTGATAGGAGCAATTGAACATGCAAATAAAGCAGGGTATAAAATGAAAGTGTTAATCCCACAGTTATACACTCTGTCAGGAAGCAGGTGTATAGTGATGAGAGAAAACCATACATGACCTGCTTCTCTCTTTTTCTGTTCCCCCAGCGTGAATGAGGACAGGCTTTTCCTGAACCTAACTCCATAATGATCTTTTTATTTCCTCCTAGAAGCTTTTTGCTTTCCATCTCCCTTTATCTATCTTTGATATATGTAATTTGCTTTACCACCCAACCATCCCCACGTTAATTTTGTTGAAAGAAGATCTGGGGTTGGCTCCCAGCCACACGGGTTCCCCTTGTGCGGCTTTTTCCTCTCTTAACCTTCGAAGGCGGCCGGCGGGGCTGTCGGTCGCGGCAGGATTCCCTGCAGTAACAGCCTGCCTGTGCCTCCTCCCCGCCACAGCTCCCCGAGCATATGGCTGGCTGCATCGTCTCCCTTCGACGTCGCTCATTTTTTTATCCCTCTTTAGCACATGGGGGTTTGCGCTTCAAAGTGTGAGCAGGCTTTGGTGCAGAACAGAGGCAGAATTTATTCGCTAAAACATCTCTCGGAGAGAATTTTTATGCGCAAAATGGCATTCAGCTTTTGGAAGTCTGAGTGGCAACTATTACAGACAGGGAATTTAGGACAAGTTCTTCCTTTGAGAGTAACCCTCCTTTGCTTCTGCTCAGGGTGTTTTTGTTCTGGTTTTGGTTTGGTTTTTTTTTGAGGGGGGGGGAAGAGGTGGTGGTGGTTTGATGGGCTTTTTAGCACCCTTAATCACAAAACAAAGGGACAAGCATTGAGCATGTGCGTTGAACTATTTAAAGATTTTTTTTTTCCCCCCTTCATTTATCAGAAAAGCTTCAGAAAATGTAGGTGAGGATATCACATTGAAGAAATGGATTTGAGATTTTAAACTAATCTGTAAGAACTGTGTTGTTACAGGCAAAGTGTGGTAACGTTATAATGGGCACATGTATGTTGTTCAGGCACTTGTTCAAAGGTCTTATTTCTCTTTTCAGGTGGATATTTTAGAGAGGATCACTAGCAAATACTTAGTTTGTTGTACATATGTACTGATTTACTTTTTTTCTCTCTAGGTAAAAGTATGGATGAAATTAAGAAGCTGCTGCTGTTGGTTCTGGGATGTGCTGTGCAGGTGAACATTCATTAAAGGCTTGAAAAATAACATTTTTTTTTAATCTGTTTTTTTTTTTTCTCTGGACTAAGAAAATCCACCCAAAGATCAGTGCTGTAAAAACAAATCTCCAGCTCAAGACGTCTTGTGAGCTGAAATTGTGAGAAGATACAATAGGTGAATGAAAGAAATGCAGGGGAAGGAAGCACGCTTTGTGCTAGCGGCACCCTCAATTTGTTGCTGGTGCTTAATCAGCCACAGGATACGTACTCTTGCAACTAAGTAGTCCACTTTGATAACAAAGTGGGAAGAGATAAGCTTTGAACAGTGTTCAAAGATTGTTGTTGGTTTATTTTCTTACTATTTTAAAATATGGAGTGGAACAGTACACATGAATGCCAAACAAATAGAAAAGCTAACAGTCTAAATATTTGTTTAATGAATCCTGATTTTATTTGCATAATCTTTTGATTGCATGTTACGTGTCGAAAATCTGAAATGAATAGATACTTTGTATATTCATGTAGGGATTTTTATGCAGCACTTGCTAAAATAAATAGATGGGCAATGTATCTGGGAAACTCCCCAGAAATGCACGACAGTTACCAGATAAAGAAATCAGTGTTCTGCTCACCAAACCTCTGCGGCGGTAAACAATAGCCACGTTGCAGGCTAGCCTTTGCTTATAATTGACCGTTTGTAGGTCTGCCTAGTGTTTTTGTCATGCCTTAGGACACTTACCCTGCTCAGCTATGTCAAGTCAATTATGTCAGGGTAAAGCTGTCTACGTACGGCTGCTCTGAACTATCTCAGTGTTGCACTGCGGCACAAAGAATAAAGGTCTGATTTGGCAAGCTGCTGTGCATCCTCAGTCCCCGTGGGTGGGTCTGAGGTTCTTCCCAGGGAAAGTGGTTGAGACTCAGAACCAGGCTCCAAAAGGACACTGTAAATGAGTTTAAAAAAAACTCTTTAGTAATGCTTAACTTCTCCGTAATGCCGAGTTGTTACAAGAAGGCAATAATGTTGTTAGTGTACAATCACAGATATACAGATAGCAGATGTCTGCCTCTAAAGCCTTAAGTAAAAGACTTACTAAAATCTGTTTGTCTGAAATGTCACTCATTTTTATCCAGAATGTTTCCCAACCACATTTTTAATCTAAAGCACATGTTGACTTTGTCCAACAAGCAACATTTTGCATTGATGTGAATAGTATCTGAAGTGATGCATCTCTTTTCATTGCCAAAACCAAGCAAAATGCAAACAGCAAAGCAGAGAGGTTAAATGATGCAATGTAAATGTAGGTCTGTGTTTGTGCAGCTCCATTAATGAAACTGTGATGATTTCCTCCAGCTGTTGCCCCACCTCTTGATCTCATTGCGTGTGGAACTTGTTTTTAAAGAGCAAAACCAGCCATTTAACTCAGCCTTAATTGTACTGACTGCAAAAAGTTTAAATAAGTTAATGCAGAATTTGTTTCATGCTCCATATGGAGCAATGAAGTGTTATACCTTCTAGTGTGACAAAGTATAAACCTTGAACATTTTGTCATTAGCAATGTGAAGATTTTATTTATTTACATGAAAAATGGTGCAGTAAGTTTTAGGATATGTAGCACTGTTTCAGGATGTGCTTTCTTTTAACAGTGTGAAAGAAAAGAAGAGTTTATTGAAAGAATAAAACAACTGGATATTGAAACCCAAGCTGCCATTGTGTCGCACATTCAGGAGGTGGGACTCTCAGTATTGCTATTTTGACTTTTATCTCTCCCTTCCTTGACTTAACAGGGTTTTTTTGCTATGAAATATTAATGCTTGGAATTTCATAATGGATTCACGAACTTCACAAAAAAAAAAGAGATTGAATATGTTACTGCAATCAAAGTATAAGATGAAAATGACAGGTGCCAGGAACATTACTTGGCTCAGTGGTCTTCTAAAGAGATGCAGTGATAAATGCCTTGCTTGCCAGTTATAGGCTATGCAGAAGGAATTGTTGTAAGGATACATGTGCAATATTTCCAAAAAGCATGTATGGTTTAGGAGCTGCAGTGCCCCTTGCAGCAGCGGTGCAGGCACTTAGTCCCCAGGTCTGGTGGTAAGTGAGACACAGGCTCCCCAAGTGGCTTTCTTTGGACTGTGGCCTCTGAGCTCAGATGGTCTTGAAAAGTGTACTCTGCAGCTGAAATTGGACATAAACTCTGTTTTTAAAGAGAAGCTTGATCCAGTATTCTTGGACTTTTAAGGTTTCTGCAGAAGGAAGGAATACAGGTAGGCATCAGGAGCCAGCTTGCTTTGGAGAACCAAAGGAGACCCATGTGGAAACAGCCCCCGCTGGGAGTTCCCCTTGCTGGGAGCGGGCACCGGCTGTCAGTGCTGCAGGTGTAGAAAGCCCAGTACGCTTAGATTTGAGGAACAAATAATGAAAGTCTAAGACGGGATCTTTTTTCTTACACTTAAAAAAAAAAAAAAGTTCTGCTTTAAAAAAAAAATAAAATCATGATGAACTAAGCACATGGTTGTGACAAAAGCAGGAACAGACTTTAACTGACCTTGAGAGACTTGCCTGACATTTCTGCTAAATGATTCAGAGGAAGTCAGTTTGGGTAAGATAGCAGTTGAAAGGTACACTGCTAGCAGCAACCAGAGACATTTCTGCTAAAGGCAGCTCCTCCCAGCTATATCTGCTGCAAATTGCAAATTCATTGAAAGCAGGGCCTCTTCGCAGTGAGCCTGACTGTTCAGTGTGGGATCAGTCCCTTCAAATCCCTGTGGTGACCACCTCAGGGTCCTTACTGCAAGGGTGACCACCTTGCAGTAAGACAGTTGCATACTTCTAATATACAAGCATACGTGCTATTGATCATACTATGTATCTGATCACTTTTAAAAATCAGCCTTATATAAAAAAATCCAAATACCAGAAATTTCTGGGTAGTGTTACAGTTAAGGTAGTTGTGTTTGTCATTTATGACCTGTTTGTGGTGTAATGTGGTATGTTTTTTAATTGATCAATAGAAGAACTTGTGGGATGCAGTATATACAGCAAACAAATTAGTGGAAAGACATTTTTTTTTTTGTTCCTGTTATTAGGTGACTCACAACCAGGAGAATGTCTTCGACTTGCAGTGGCTGGAGCTCCCAGATATGGCCCCAGAAGAACTAGAGTCTCTTTCCAGGAATATGGTTTTCCACCTCAAGAGGCTCATTGATGAGAGAGATGAATGCACAGAAGTACGATGACTTATCTCTCCCACATAGAGCTCATGTGAAGCAGCAGATGGAAGCTCCATTCCTTCTCTTGTGTCTTGTTTGTGCACTGGTTTTCTATTTCTTCTGCTCCTTTGTACTACACCTCTGAAAATCTGTAGAAAGATTTTGACTTTTCCATTGGTTCTTTTGTACACAGTAAGGTCTGGTCAAGTGATTGCTGAAGAGGAGTGTAGTGGTCTCTCCATGAAGTGGAGAGACTGAAATATTTGAAGTTGTGACTTTGTCTTGAGATTTTTGTCTCGGCGTGTCTGCTCAGTCATTCATCTTTGAGTGACTGTCTCTTCATCGTGGCTTCCCGTGTCTTCTCTAGGTTTTTTTCAGTGTAAAGATGGCCCTATCTGTTGCTGACTGATCAGTTCTTTTCCCTTCAGATCTCTGGAGGAGACTTCTCCCCTTTAACCTTTTAATTTTCTGTCGTGCTTTTGACTGTGAGTGTGTTAGTTAAAACTGTTAGTTGTTAGAGGGTTTTATGAATTTTCCAAGCAAAACTGAGTGCTTATTTTGAGCATTGGAAGGGGAATGTTTTAGTGATCTGAGCATAGTGGAGATTCCCTTCCTCCTCTGTGTAACCTTCCCTCCTGGCTGTCACTTGAATGCTGTATAATGCCAGGCTACTAATTTTCTACATTAATAAATAATTTTTAGATACCTGGAAAGCAATGTATAATTATACTGTTTATGTCTTGACACTACATAATTCTCTGTATTTCCAGGTCATTGTAGATCTTACTCAAGAGAGAGATTATCTGCAGTCTCAGCAACCACCAAGTCCTCTGAAAGCACCAAGTCCAGATTCTTCACCAAACCCAGCCAACCCTCTTTCTAACGAAGACAAGCAGCACCTTGCAGTTGAGCTGGCAGACACGAAGGCTAAATTGAGAAGAATCCGTCAGGAGCTGTGAGTCGCCAGTGATTTGTGTTTCTAGAGAGACTTGTATATTAAGTCTTGTGCATCCTGAAAATGCAGGTGCCTGTTGGCTTCAGTACACTGGCCTCCATGGGAGCTCTCGGAATCACATCTTTCAATTTTTTTGTTCATAGCAGTAGGAAGCTAGTATAGGCGTTCCATCTTTCTTAACTGGTCTTTAAACACAGAGTGATGGCTACTTCCATTTTTCTTTTTGTGTCTCATCTCTCTTCCCCTTTTCAAAATGCCAGCTGCTAGCTGCACTTTTTTAATTATTAGTGGGTAGTCCAGAGGCCAGTGAAGCTTGCTATGACAGCAGTAGCACCAATGAGGTGTAAACAGAGGTACGTAGTATAAAAATAGAGTTGCAAACTCAGATCCATGATATGTATATGGTATCATGAGAAAAATCCTCTTGCTTTTGTGAAAATGTCATGACAAAGAGGCTCTGTGTTCAGAATATGCTAGGAGATTTCTGTCTTCCTTTCCAGATTCCCTGCAGTGTCCACGGAGTCAATATTGTTTTAGGGAAAAAAAATAATAATTCCTTACTAAGATTTTTCTAATCCTTTTCAGGGAAGAGAAGTCTGAGCAACTTGTAGATTCTAAACATGAAGTTGAGCAGCTCACCCTAGAGCTGCAAAAAATAAAACAAGAGGTAAGATGGGCTCATTTTACTGTGACAGTCTTTCCTATTTAACAAGGCCTCTTTCAATGTGAGGCTAAAAATACTACTATGCCTATTTTTTAATGAAGAAATCGGGTTACTCCAGCAAGCTGTTTGATGATAATAGCTACAGCATAGCAATGCTACATTTTCCACTTAACTGGTGAGAGCAGTCTCAACTGTTCAGCTTGCAAATAGTCTCGTAATGCCTGAAGCTTATGCAGCATCAGGCATTAGAAACGTCAGAGTCCCAACAGGCTGAAGAACCTCTCTGTCTTGAAGAGAATTTACTGGCTAGTACTCCTGAACCAGCGGAATGCTATTGGCCTATGCTTAAAATAAACAAGTAAATAAATAAAAATAAAGTTTAAAGAACATGCTTTCAAGTATTAACTAAGATTTTTCTCCCTGCTTATTCCTCACTTCCACAGAATATCCACCTGGCCTCAGATGCTCGCTCTGCCCGAGCATACAGGGATGAGCTTGACTCTCTGAGAGAGAGGGCCAACCGTGTGGAGAGACTTGAGATGGAACTTGTTCGGTGCAAAGAGAAACTTCATGATGTGGATTTTTACAAAGCTCGCATGGAGGCAAGTGAAAATTGGGCAAAAGATTTGCTGATTAATCCTTAACATGTGGCTTTTGTTGTGTTACCGGTTTGTGTGTCATTTGTCATTGAGCTGACTGTAGCAAAACATCAGAGCAAGTGGAAATTTCATAACATACGTCATAGTTATTGACTTAGCAACGTTAAAACTTCTTTCAGTGGCAAGAAGGACTTGGTGTACACAAAAAATAAATACCCATTAGTTTTAATAAACTCTTCTTAGTTCAGCATTATGTGGCTAAACAGGACAGACCTTTTCTGGGTGCTTCTTCTAGAGAATCCAGACCTTTAGCCTTGAAAATTTACTCTTAGGTAAAATGTCTGTGTTCCAGAGTTGTTCCTTTGACCAATGTTTTAAATGTCATGTATAAATTAGCTAAATGAATGTCTGGGTGTTTTTCCTTAAGGTTTTGTAGCAGATGCAACTGTTGTTAAAATGGCTGGGCATTTTTAAGCGTGACCTCAGATGACAAATTCTAACCACCCTTTTTTGCAACTGTTCCTTGCAGTAGAAAGGAGAGAAAATTTGGATCTTCCCTAGTGCCCTGAGTAGGGTACGACAGTGAGAAATGTATAGCTTTGTTCCAGTAGTAATGCCAGTTACTCAACTTAGTCACCTGCAGCTATGCCCATCCTGGAATTATTAATTAACTTAGGTTTGAAAGGAACTTGGAGACCATCTAGACAAACTCATTGCTCACAGCATGGCTGACCTTAAATTTAGGTCAGACTGCTCTTATTTTCTCTCCTTGCAGTTCTTTGAGCCGTTCTCACCTAAACTCTCAGTAATCCACATACGTAACACTTCAGCTGAAGTCAAATAGATATCCAGACTTGCTGAACACATGGAGGTTCAGTAATTGACAACCTCACTATAATTAGATAAGATCCCAGGTCTGAGATAGAAGAGTGATGTTGAAACTCACATTTGCCAGGCCTCTGGCTGAGAACACAGACCTTATTTCTGCTCTATAAACTCTACTTTTAGGCGTTTTTTTTTCCTCTCTAACCTAAGGGGCCAGCTAGCTGCTGCTTCTTCTGAATAGGTTCACTAAAATGGATGGTTATTGAATGTAGTAATAGACTACAAAAGCATGTCTTCCCTGTCAGTAATTCCCAATTTACATTAGGAAGTATGAAGTTCTGGCTCTCTCTGTTTTCCTCCCTCAAGCTGGCAAATCAGCCGTGCACTAACCTGGCACACTAGCTATCAGCGTGGCATCCTGGCATTTCCCTTTTGGCTGCGCTTAGCTTCTAACTGCTGCTCAGATAATGTAGCCAGAGCTAGGGAGGTTTTTTAGTCTCGTCTTCATCTGAGATCGAGGGAGTAGCTATTTCTGTTCCTGAGTTCTCAGCCTCCTTGCTTGTCCTAGAGCCAGCAGTTTTCCTGCTCTGCTGTCTGCATGCTAATCTTGCTTAACACGTCCTTCAGTAAAGAGACCTCCACTTCAGTTTCAAATTTGTTCCAAGTTTCCTCACTCCCTCTTGCACTCTGTCAAGTTTTTGGTGAAAGTATGGAACGTCAGAGATGAGTGCTGGCTCTCCAAGGATACCTCCCTGAAATACAGTAGTGGGACAAAGAATATTTCCCATCGATATGGCACATTTCTAATTCCCGCCCACAACGTGGCCTCTAGCAAAAGTTGTTGCTGCTGTAGGGGCTGAGCTCTTCTAATATGCGGCAGGATTGCACAGCTGTCTGCAGGCTGCCCTGTGGTCTTGGATACCCAGAGAGTTTCACATTCTCACCACTCCCTCTCCCATCATTGATCAAGTCTTGGCACAGCCATGGACTGCCGGTGTTGAGCAGTGGCAGAGTCAGGCAAACTCCACTGGTTTCATGCTGGTACATTCAGAGGATTCCACAGGGTGCTATTCTGTCTTTTTTTACAGTCATGGAGTAGCACAAAGGCTGTGCATAGTAGCCAGTATCTAGCTTTCCATGGCCCCTCAGTTTTCTGTCGTATTTGTCTCAAGTCCTCCACCCCTCCTGGAGTCAGTTCAGTGTCTGCTCAGATTCCTCTCACTCCCTCAAAAACTGTTTGACTTACAATTCCAAGTTGTAAGATTTGTGCAGGGATGTAATGTGGTAGAGATTTTTACCACTAGACAGTACAGTGCTGATTCATCTCATGGCATTTACTGGTGGTGGCTGGCTTTCTGAGCTCTGAGTCTTAAGACCTGAACAAATCCCACAGAGGCACAGCAATGAAAATGTAGGTGCGTAAAGTACAGCATAAGCCACTTTTCTGTGGTAATGTGATACCTTAAGGCTCATAGGGTGCTAACAGGGTTGTTAATGAGCAGCGCCAAATCGGTAAGTAAGAAGAAAAAGTGGGTTTACCGTTGTGCATCAATGCAGAAAGCTATTAAACGAGCACTTAAAAATCTTTTCCTTCTTATAATTCACATACACATTGGTAGTTTGAGCAAAAAAGATGGAATGTGCTCAGTGTATGATACCGTGACAAGCTTTCGGAATTGTGAGCAAGCTTACAAGTAGTTTCTGAAAGCACACGATACAAATCAACGATGGTGGCAAGAAGAGATTTCAGGAGCTATTGCAGAAGGAGTGCAAAAGGAGCAAGTCTTTCTGATGTGAACATAACACATTTAGGCATGTGTGTTGTTTTCCTTCTCTGTATGTCTTGACAAAGTTGTTCAGGAATGACATTTTAATTTGACCATCGTTCGGGGAACACAGAGATAAAAATGCTCTGGAGACCTTCCTGCTGGGGTGGCTTAATGAGGTCGTAACTGTGAACCTGGAGGAGCAGGCTTAATGCAGGGCTTCCTCCAAGGAGGTGCATCTCTCCAATGTAAAGCTGCCCTCTGGCATTCCTCTCCGTTGAACCTTGTGCTGCTCCTGGAGATCAGATTATTTTCCGAGGCCAGGGAGTCTGCCTTGCCCATTCTTCCTCCTTCTCACTGCAATCACATTTCCACGTGGTATGGAGGGAAGAATTTCTGTGAATGTTAAAAAAAGCAAAAGCATCTCTTGTATGTTTTCATATAGCTGTCCCAGGCAATGTTTGATTGTCGCAAGACGTTAACTGTGTCAGGGCTCGGTAGGGGCAGCTTCTGAACTGCCAGAAGGGAGGGGTTTGAATGCTGTTTAATAACTAGGTCTGGATGCATGTGCAAATTCTCTAGTTTCAGATTTAAACAATCCGATTGCTACTTTAGTTTCTGAAAATGTTTTCCAGTAGCAACACACCCTGATTGTGCAACCACTTACCCTCAGAGTTAATTATAACCATATGAGTACACAATGCATATTCTTAAAGCTATTTCAAGGCACAGTGATACAGGATCAAACCACAATATGTAATTTGTTTTAGAAATTACAAAAGCAGAATTATGTATCTTGGATATTAAACCATCACAATTTAAGTGATATAAAACAAAGGTTTCTTTAATCCCTTGCCTAGTAAATTCAGTATATTTAAAAAAAAATACATCCACAACCAACTATATTTTAGCTGTTGATTTAAAAATAAACTTAGTTACAAAATAATGTTGATGGGTTTGTTAATTAAAAAAAAACCCAAACCTTAATTCCAGTGAAAGCACCACCACCCCATGACCACCACTTGCTGATTGTCTAACAAGGGTGATTTGTAGCCAGACACATTATTAGCTCAACTATGTTATCCCAGAGACTTCGGGGAGATGTTAGTGCTGACATGTTTTAGTTAGGACAGTTTTACCTTCCAGGCCTTGTGATGTAAGTCTATAAAGCTCCCATGGAGTAATTATTTAAATTATATGAACTTTTCAATATTAAGACAACCTCAGATCACAGCTACAGCAGTGAGCAATGTTGACCTCGCCATAGCAGGCATTTCCACCAGGTTATTAATTGAAGATTTCATCAGAACTGCTTTGAACTGACATGTCCAGCCCTCCTGGGTGCTCAATGGAAAGTCCTTCAGTCTTCCATATATTGCAGTTCCCAGTGATGTGTGGTTTGTACCAGAGCCTGGATATGTGTATGTACTTGGCACGTAGCTTGACTCTTCATGAGACACTAAAATAACTGGTTCCTGCTTGGTAGGCAGTTTTGGGGATAGTTCTGAGGCCGTGGTTTTGAGGTCAGACACCACCTTACTTCTTCAGGCTGTGGTCCAGATTGAGTGTGATGATCTAGCAAAGTAAACTCTTGTCATGTTGCTGTTGCATTACAGGTATTCCGGCAGCTTACATGACACCCGGCACATTCGGTGTTGTGTACTTCCTCTGGTCTGTCATCTGTTTAGTGTCAGCCTTTTTAGTTTGCCCACCCTGAAGTCACCCTGTTAGATCAGACTTGGCCCAAAGTGCTGATTCTATAAAATTAGTGTTTCAGTATTATTATTTAGTTACTTGCATACTCAGACATTTTAATTGCGGTAGTTGAACCACTTCACAAGCATTAACATACTCGTCCTTTTAATGCTATTATAGTAGGGAAATTTTTCCTTTCATATTTTGCAAGTTGGTAGCTGACCCGCTGAGAGATCAAGGGCAATATGGTACTGCATCAGGTAGACTTTCCATGTTATGCCACCTACAGTCAAGATGCAGCAAACAACTAAGATTACTTGCTGTGTAAGGCTGTTAAATCTTGGCCACCTCTAGTACCAAAAGGCAAGGGGAGTGGCTGTCGTCAGACACAGCTACTTTCCATTTTTCCATTTTTTTAAATAACTGAGCCATATAAGGCTCCTTAAGGCTGATTTTACCGCCCCAAAATGAGAAGTCGGTTGCTGATTAAGCAGTGAAAGTGATTTGCTCATGCCTGGTGATCATTCAGGAATCTACTTGGTTTGGATGTTTGTGGTCTGAGAGAGCAGACAGCAACACTGATGTCAGCAGAGACTTCACATTTTGAAGACAGTTGTCCAGGAATAAACTTGTCAAGCCATAAGCGTTTCATCCTGTCTGTGTGCACATTTTCTGGTTTTGCATATTTCATTGGAGTAGGGGAAGGGATAGAGGGGGAGAGGAGGGAGGAAAGACAAAAGGAAATTTCTCTAGAGAATCAAATAATCTGCTTCTTGCCCTACTGTAACTCTTCTGGGCAAAAATCCTTCCTGTATCCATTTAATCTTTTAAATGCTGATATGTTCCTGCCATAGAAAATTCTGTCTCTGACTCAAGACTTATCTGAGGATCAACAAGAGTAAAAGCTAGCAGTGAGAGATTATAACTTGAAATAAGGCATAATTTAATAAATGTGTTTTAAAACATGACCAAGAACACATGGCCAGATTTTATGCTTTGGACATTTCGTGTTTCTGGAGATAAGATACTTGAATGCACAGAGCTTCATTTATTGCTTTGCAAAGAACATTTGGAAGTACAGTATAATTGTTTCTAATCTGTTGCTGCAGTAGAAGAATAAGTTAAATTTTTACTCGGTAAAAACAGATCCAAAAGCTGTAATGGATAAGCAACATGGCTTGTGCAGCTAATGCTCACGTGTTTATTGGGGTTGGGGCAGGGTGTGTTAAGTGATAAGTATAAAACAACTTTGTTTAAGTGAATTAAAATTCTGTTCATGAGAGAGAGAGAAACTTTATTAAATATACATTTACATGTAACTGTACTGAAACAGGGATATAGACATAGTATATATTGATGGACAGTGCTCCCCAATGTATTTTGAATACGCTATAACATCCCTTGAAAGTAAATAATCTATTTTGAAGCTGGGGACTACAGTGAGTTGGCTAAGGAAATGGTATTACAGCAGTGGGATTGGAATTGGAATTGAACTGTTGCTCTTCTGTGTCTTGAGTCTCTGGTGCACCTCTTGATCTAGTCTCATATAAAGCAAAAGGAACTCCATTAAACTTCTAAAATTCAGCAAAAACCAATAAGAAGTATTAGATTTACTTGCATTAATGACTCACAGATAATTAAACATACTATCATCTCCCATTAAAATATCAGGTAAAAACTTTTTATGAGACAGAGAAACATGTCAAATCTTTCTTGTGTTTTGCAGTAGCAGTTTATTAAAGTCACCTCCTCTTTGAAAAGTCAGTTTATGTAGAGATTAACATTGTTACTTTTTCTCCCTAGGAGTTAAGAGAGGACAACATCATATTAATTGAAACAAAGGCCATGCTAGAAGAACAGCTAACGATGGCAAGAGCTCGTGGTGATAAACTGCATGAATTAGAGAAGGAAAATTTGCAGTTGAAATCCAAACTTCATGATGTAGAGCTGGTATGCCCTCTCTTTTTCATTATGCTAATTTTTTGAACTGTTTTTGTGCTAGGTCGCGGATTTGTCACAGAAACCAGTGGAGACAGGCAAATACTTCACCAGTGCTTTTAAAGAGGTCTTTGATTTGAACATTGTGTACATGAATTCTTCAAATATTATAATGTTAACAGTGTAAATATTGCCAGTGTGACTTTGTGTGAAACCGATGAATTTAATTTTATGTGAGAAGGTATATCACAATTTTAAAATACAGATTGCTTTCATACATATTGATAACGGAGATGTTAAAATCTGTCAGTTAAGTAGAAATCTCTTAGATATAGCAAATGAAATCTACTGTAGTAAATGATTTTTGTTGTTGGAAACAAAACCTCCAGCCATTACAGTGACTTTAGGAATCCATTACCGCTGTAAACCCCACAAAATTCCAAAATTTGCTTTTGTGTAAATCAGAGACATGGCTTATTGCTTCATAGACAAGAAAACATAAGAAGTGGCAGATTATTGTCTACAAACAAAAAGCAACACTGGATTTTATAATGCCACTAGAAATAATAAATACTCTCTCATGTCTTGTATTTACTTAACGGTCATCCTCTTATCTCACTGTGTTTTGAATTCTTGTGGGTTAAACTGTATAGGGGTTTAACTGTATAGGGTTGCCAGCAGGGTCTGGTGGAAACAAAGATATTGAGGGTGCTGTGTGGAGTTATGTTTAATGACTGATTCAAGGCATTATAAGGGTCATGTCATGCTCTAACTTTTCCAAAGTGGCTGGTAGTTTTGAATGATGCTTTTCTAGGTGACTTGATCAATTTTTGGGTAATGCTTTCTGAAAATTTGGAACCCTCTGAGGCACCACTTCAGCTCCCACAAATGCAAATGGCCAAAATAGTCAAAAGAAACAACAGCAGATTCATTCTTCAGATCTGTTTTCTGGATATTTTAAAACCCAAATTATGTGGCAGATGTTACTTGCTGATCCATATGACTGGATCCAAATGTGACGTGATGAGCTGTAGGAGCTCAGTAGAGTTCAAGGTTATATCTGCGGAGTCACTAGTGTGTGCTAAAACATGATGCTAGATGTTTTTGAAGAGCTTATGTCTGGAGACTGCTTGAATCCAGCCTGCCTTACTAGCCCTGGCTTGTACTGGCCCTGTCGTCACCCAGTATGTTCTCACTCCAGTCACCCTCCTTCCAAGTGTATCACGGACCTCAGTTGACTCTAAACAGGGCCAGTTGGGTGTCTCTGCGCTGCGTTCTGTGGCGTGTATGGCAGCCCACAGCAAACATTTCACACTGGACATGTATTTCAGTGTAAAAGCACACAGTGTTTGAGGAGATTCTTCTACCCTCACCATGTGTTGTGCTTGTAGCAGTTCAACTGACAGAACAATCTTATGGATAAGCTGAATATGCATTTTCATTCATGTGTGTCTTGCACAGGACCGAGACACGGACAAGAAGAGAATTGAAGAGCTGCTGGAGGAGAACATGGTCTTGGAGATTGCACAGAAACAGAGCATGAATGAGTCCGCACACCTTGGCTGGGAACTAGAACAACTGTCTAAAAGCACGGATCTTGCAGATAGTGAGTATCAGCTGGGGTAGCTGCTGTTGCGTTGGTGGTCTCTTTCAGAGTAGACAGGTTGGTTGACTGAGATGGGAACAGAAGTTGAGTCCTAGCTTGGAGAACTTCCCTCGTTCAGCCACTTGATTTTGAACTTAGTTCTTCAGAACTTTGAAAATTTATTCATTCTGGTTTCTTTCACTTTCTATTGAAAGCATTAAAATGTTTTCCTTTTATTTTGTTCATCACTGAGAGAGTGACTTTTAAGTAAAATGATAAAAATTTAAAAAAAAAAAAAAAGAAAGCTTTGTAAGTGACACAGCAGGAATGTCACACCAAACACTGGGTATTTCTAACTGAATGGCTGGGAGGAGTCTGTGATCTTTAGTATTCTTTAGTACAATTAGCACAGACAATTAGCTGGTCTTTAAGTCCCAGGAAGTAGTGTATGCTGAAGTCATTTATTTTTACTAGATACTGAAAAATGTGTACAGTTAAAATAACTGACTGATTATTTTTTTTTGAATGGTTGATTCGATTTCCGTGACTGTCACAAACATAACTAATGCTTCCTTCACTAGTCAGGTTTTAGCACTGGTTTGTGTCTAACGTTCATTCTGTCCGTAATGCCAGCCTAAATAACAATGCCAAATGGAACTTGGGAAATAAATAAGCTGTTCCGTGCAGTTCAGCGTGCAGCTTTCATTGATTGCTCACCTGATTCTGCTAAGAGTTGCATGTTTGGCGTTGGGTACCAGAAACAGTTTGACTTGAAGACAAAGAAATAAATTAGAGTAAGCAGATGTTCAGTTTTCAGTAAAGCTGTCTAGAAGAATAGCTTTGTTTTGTAAAATAACTGAATGTGTGCCTGATGCCAATTCTCAAATCTACTTGCTGCCTAGGATCTGAGTTCTCTTTACTAAGATTAATGGCTAATTAATTGTTCATTTTAATTAATAATTTTGCAAAGCAGGTTTACCTTAGCCTGAGAAGTAAATGGCATTCTATTCCTCCTTTTGTGTAATCAAGGATATTGCTTATTATATTAGTCAGTGAGGAAGAAACACAATTCTCTCAAAACTTACAAATTTTGATGAAGAGTATTTCAGGAACATGTAAAACTATCTAATTTTCTGGCTTGTTTCAAATACTAAGTTTTGCCCCCTTCCAATTTGGTTTCACTAGTGATGTAATAGAAGGAAGGATGCTGGGTTTATTTTGTTATCTCTTATTTATTAATTTCTGTCAAAAATAACTTTCAAAATTTGCTCAACAGAGTGGTTTTAAAAAAATGAAAAAAAGATGAGATTCCTTCACTTGCACTGATGCTTAGCGTTTCAGCACTGCAGCTCCAGAACCTCTCTGATTAACCAAAGAAAAAGAGAGTAAGAGGAACTGAGAACATCAGTAATCTTTTGTATTCAGTAGGAAAAAAAAACAGTGAAGGAAGTCCGATTTTTAAAAAACTAAGAACATTGAACTTTGAAACTTTAAATTATTTCACGGAAGTGCTGTCCTACTTTTACAACAATTCTCTTTAAGAAGTTCCATTTCAATGCACGTTGCTGTTCTCAATGCAGCTTGTTTGTACAAAGAGTCAGTCCGCAAAGCTCTTTTGGAAAAACTCCTGCTCCTGGATTTCAAGTTGAGTCTGCAGGGGTGGCAGATAGCAGAAGATTTTACCTGCTAGTTTGGAATATTTTATTGAAAATCATTTTAAAAATAAGCATGGGGAAAAGTTGTTTAGATGGACTTTGCTTCAGGACAGAACTCAACTGGATTATTGAGTTAATGTTTACTGTTTGAGTCTTCATTTGACCAAAACTCTCCAGGGGATGCTACATAAAAGAGACAAATGGGATTTTACCATTCTCAGAAACTTGCCAGTTCTAAAGTAGTCAGTGTGCTGTACGTAATAGTGCTGATTATTTAGCAGAAGTGAATAATTTTCTGAGACTTAAAGTCAATTTCATATGAAATGTGTTTTTGAGGTGGAGGGTAGCAATTATTCCACGTGAAACAGAGGGTTGCTCTTACAGTTAATCAGGTGCTGAGCAGGGAAAGGAACAGAACAATGAGGCTTTGGTGTTGGGAGTTAAGGCTGAGAGGTAGTGAGACTTTTGATCTACAAACATTCAGAGTAAAATAACATCTCTGTTGTAAAACTTGCATAAATTTTGTTCATTCTAAGATTTCAACTTCAGACATTCTCTATGATCAATGTTCTGATGGATGTCCTATGCCCGAGTGCCTGGTAGTAAAACATCCTCCCTGATTCAGCATGTTCTTGATGACGTAGCTGTGAAGATAAGCATTGGAACTCACTTTTGTAAGAATCTTTTCCACAACGAAGTATGATCGAATACCTAAGTTTTTACTAGCTTTTAGACGTGCACCATCTTGCTGTTTTAGCAAACAGTTTGCAGTGGTTTACATTCTGCCTCAATTTATTTCCTCTGACAGAAGTACGATGGGGTGTTAAAGTGTATTTTGCTGCTAACATTAAACACGCTACTAACATGACCAAAGCAACTTTAAGAAGGGTTAGGAAAGTAACTTTTAAGATGGTTATCTGTTCAGATATCTGTTCCCCGTTTATTAAAGGTCTTAATTGTTATCTGTGAAAATGGGTTCTGTTTTTAACAAAGTGTTTACTTAGCAGTCAAGCTGAAATGATAAGGATCTGACTGCAATTATCTTCATACAAGTGAATCTTAAGGACCTAGGAAGGGAGATGCTTGTGAATTGGTTAGTGCCACTTTCTGATTCTCATGTTTCAACAGCCAGAAAGTCCTTTGTGTTTGAGTTGAATGAATGTGCTTCAAGTCGCATACTGAAGCTAGAGAAGGATAATCAGAGCCTGCAGAACACAATCCAAGAGCTGAGAGATGCCTCCTTGACCTCCAGAGAGAGCAGCCTAAAGTTTGTGGAACTGGAAAAGGAAAATCAACAGCTTAGCAAAAAGGTAATTTGCTCACAGGAACAAACAAAGGTCTTCAGTTTTTAAACACTATGCACACAGGGCTGTATGGCATTCCTGAACGATGAGGGATTGCAGGGAATTCACCCACATTCCCCAGAAGACTGGGCATGTTTTTGGGCCCATCTATTTAATTGCATTCTAACACTGGTGTATTCTATTGCCTTCTATTTCACTGCCTACTTACATGTGTCACTGTAAGCAAAAATGACTGTTCCTGTTTCCTAAAAGCTGTCTTTCAGTGCTTGTTTGCCCCTGTCTGTTGATCGTGTTGATTTTTGTGGTCTTATGGCAGTCACTACGAGGCAAGGAAGCCATGGCCACATCGAACTATTATGTTTGTTTGAAAGTTTTAATATTGTTTCCACACAAGTTGAATAAATTAAGGAGGTGAATTCAGGTCAGTATATTTTTTAAAAAGTTTTTTGCTCCCCATAGTCCTGGATCAGCTCTTTATTTTGTCCTTTTGGCTGTTAGAAGTTCTCTAGTGTCTCCCTCTCTGCAAAGATCTGCGTTCTTTTAATCTTTGTAACAAACATGCAGGTCATCACTTCTTAAATTTAGTTTTATATATGTTTGTGTTACACTCTATTATTAACTGTGATTACATTTAGCTCAAATGCCAGCTCAGTGCTTGTCCTCGTGAAACACAGTGCTCGGTTCACCTCCAGCCACTAGCTTTATTTTTGTCTGGCTGGTAACTTGCATCCTGAACTCTGATTAATTGAGCCAAGTGCCAGTGGGGAAGGAGGATGCTCGCTAGTCTGAGTATAAAAAAAATTTCCATGTCAGTTTTTTCTACATTCTTACCTTCACTATATTATCCAGAATATAAGCTCATTTCTTCTTTTCCCATTACTGCTGTAACCTGTGTGTGTGTGAGACATTGATACAAAAATTTCAGTCCTCTCTGGCCTGCCTGTGGGCTAACTGAATGCTTTAAACAACAAGGGGAGAAAGAATCTGGATATGAAATGCTGGTCGTGGATTACCAGACTGTAGCGAGCAGAGTGCCAGTTTCTTTGCCAAGAGAACAAGTATCCATCACTGGATCATTCCATCTTCTGGGAGAGATTCTTTTGCCAAGTTGAGAGACCAGTTCTGCTTCTTGGCTTTCTTCTGTGAACAAGGAAAACTGTAAAAATTCAGTTCACCGTACTCCTCCTTCCACTCTCCCTTTTATGACCTGTTGTGTATGAGTAATTCACTCCAGCTCTAATTTACATGCTTAAAATTTGAGATCAAGGCATATAAAGCACTCAGCAGATACCTGTGGTGTACAGCAATTTAAGTCACGTGAACAACTGTGGTCAACTTTTGGCTTTGCCCCAGGCAGATTCCTGTGGGTGTCTCTTGTTATGGCACCGTATTGGTGCCAACAGTTGTGATTCCAGAATTAGTCTGATGTTTTTGATGATGATGAATGCGTTGACATGGTGGGGTCACCTACAGGTCTGGTAGTTAAATAAGGCAAAAACCAGTAGTGGGGAATGCCTGTGTGGTGAAAGCGGGGCACTGTGTCTATCAGACCAATAAGGAAAAAAATGGCAGGTAAAATTACTATTATTAAGAGCAATTGAAATGCATTGAACTCTTCACCAGAGAAACAGAGACTATGACGGGAGCTGTTGACTGAATACCACAGGCCAGTCCAGTTGTTGATGGACTTCACTTCCTATTCAGGGAGATTTGGGAAAAAGAAGGTAGTAGACAGTATTCTGTAGTCTGTACAAGACATACGGTTGTCTCTCAGTGTACAGAGACCCAAGACATGATATGTAAAATAATCTTGATTTTTGATTGTTTTTTTTTTTTAATCTTCTCTTTCTCTAATGTGTTTTTGTATTTCTCTCACACGTGTATCCCCGTAATTAGAGGGTAATCATGTCCACAGCGGGGTGTGCTAGGGGAAAGGAGGATAATAGGGAAGTCTCTCTGATTCATTGCAGAGTGGTTACTACAGTAGGCAGAGGAGAGGGAAACGGTTCTTAAAGACTGTTAAAGGCAAGCACATATAAAGTCAGAGGACAAGAGATAAAGAAGTGTTTTTCTCAAATGTGTTGTGCCTGTGGGTTTTTTTGTAGCTTTCCCGAGATACCCATAGTAAAATCTTGCCTCCCTAAAGTCGTTTAACTGGAGTCAGATTTCATCTACTGCCTGAGACTTTCAAAAATTGTTGTTTGAGTATGCTTGGCTATCTACTGATCCAGTGCTTGGAAGGACCATGTAGCCAGAACAGGATTATTCAGGTAGTACAAGAGGAGATTATATGAAGGAAAAGTTACATGCATCTTTTTTTCCTTTCTTGCAAGGTTTTCAGAGGAGCTAATAATAGAAAACCCTCCTTTCAGGCACAGTCAAGTAGTAGCAGTCCAAGCACCTATCTGTTTTCTCTGCATTCCTGACTTCTTGGACTGAAACAAGCTGTAAAAAGTAGTTTCTTACTTGCCTCCTGTTTTCTGGGAGGTGCTAATGAAGACCAGCTATTGATGAGTTACTGAGTTTGTTCCAGCTTTCTCTGAACAGCTCCTTTGAGCCCAATGAACCTTAACATGGTTACATTTCTAACTGTTAAGCCCTTCTTATCTCCAATCTGGGCAGCCCCTGCTTGTTTAAACACTTCCTGTAATGAGGCGCATGTTGACATAGGCAGAGCCCAGCCTCCAGCTATTTCCCACTTGTAAGAATTATTGTTAATACCTTTTTCATTGACATTTTCACCGTTGGCAAAGTTCATAATACCAACACAAAAAAATGAGCTGATACTTGTGCGGAGCTGTAGGTGCTCACAGTACTTTACAAGCATAAAAAGGAATGTTTCCTGACTTGGGGAGCCCAGCTCGCTGAACCTCTTGCTTCTAAATACTGAAGAGCTACTGCTTTTCAGTGCTTAGTGCATTATGAGTACAACTTTCAAAAGGAGGGGAGTAAGAAGACATCGTTCATTGCAGGACTAGGACCTTATTCACAGATCTTTCAAATCCAGTATTGTCACCTGCTGGGGAAAAGAGGGCCGACAGAGCACAGGGAGAAGGACGGTAAACTTGGAAACTCCAGTGCTTTTCCTCTGTTCCTGATTCTGTTTTATTTTTTAATTCAGTTGTTCACTGAATTGTCTTAATAACTTTCTCTGCATTCAGTGGTAGATTGAGGCCATCAGTGATGGAGAGGCTAGGAGGAGCCAAGTCCCTCAGAAAGGTGAGCACCAGAAGCTTAATCACCGATGACAGGAGCACAGCAGGGCATTCGGGCAGGCAGGTGAAGCATTACTTACAGCTGTACTGTATGTGCTCTGATCTTAATAGGCATGGAGGGGACTCTTGGCACTGTAAGAAAAACAAAACAACAGCCCGTTTCCTCCTTTGAGACTGACAAGCTGCAGAAGGGAAGGGGTACATCTTTCAGCCGTAGTCCCCATCTCATTCCTCTCTGGTGTTCAAAATAACTTAAAGTGCAAACAGTCCTTGGGTCAAGCTGTGGCTGATGTGTTTCGGTGTGTTCTCTCCACACAGATTGAGAAGTTGCAAAATCAAATTGAAAAAGAGAAGCAAAGTAATCAAGATCTGGAGACCTTGAGTGAGGAGCTGATAAAGGATAAAGAGCAGCTACAAGTCGTCATGGAGACTCTGAAAGCTGACAAAGACAGACAGGTGCAAACTTCACAAATGTAATATAAAAGCATATGCTTGGTAGTGGTAATTTAGTGATGCCATTTAGAGCATCTGGCTCTTTCAGGGAGACAGGGCAATTTGAAAGCTATTAAGTGCAGGTTGAACTTGTTCAAACGTAGCGAAAAGGCTTCTTCACGCAAAAAAGCCCAGCATGTTTTGCTACCTACTGCCTCTGTTACCATAGGGGGAACTTAAGGCTGTCGTAAGGACAGACCTTCCCTCTTTGGGGGAAAACAAAGCCCTGGATCTGACTAAATGGGAAGCCAACTGGCTTTAGAGCGTGCAAATAAAACCCCACTTTATTGCAGAAGATTGGTCTTCTGCCAGCTCTATGTCCTGATTGGTTTGGTAGTTTTTTTTCTTTTGCCACCCAACCTTTTTTACTCTATTTTAAAAAGATGCTGAGAAAGCATTTATGTCTTCTGGATTGATATTTTAAATGCCCTTCAGCTTTTCCTGCTGTGCTGCAGTTCATGTGCAATGCCTTGAAATTATCCTGTTACAGGTTCATGCAAGGTATCATCTGTATTAGTTTGACTAGTGAAGAAAATACAGACACAGATCATTGGAGATTGGTCTCTCTATTTTCAACCTGTATTAAAATTTACTCCAAGTTTTTTGGGGTGAAGATTAAATAAGAAATGTCTTATTTGTGTAGTGCTTTTCATCTTGAAGGATTCGTACCCTCACTTCTACCTGGGAAACTGCACTTTACCACCAAAGCCTTATGTTTCAGTTAGAACACATACAGACTCTTTGTGGTATGAATTAATGAATGCTTCACAGGTGTAGGGCAGGAGGTAAAACCAGAAGTATCCTCAACCATCAGAAAAGGGCAGATTCTTCCGGGTCTAAGCCCTTTTTGGTTTCTGTCGATGTTGTCTAGATAAGAATCAAGTGCAAATTGCAGTCTAAATCACAAGTGCTTCAGCTGAAATTTGACGAGTGGGGTAAGCGTACTGTTCTTACAGAAAGCGTGTCCTTAATGAGAACCATAACTGCTATAAATTTTCAAACGTTTTGGTGTTTCTGATGCCTTATCAGAGATAATTTGTGTCTTCAGATTTCAAAGATGAATGTAAACCTAGACAGAAGGATACCCTTTATTAGGAATGATTCCTAATGAAGCATCTTCTCCAAGGTGTTCTCTGAAGGTTCCCTGTTTGCTTTCTTCCTCTGCCTCGACCTTCTTAGCTGGTAGCAGGAATATAGCACTATTTTTAATTTGTTAGAATCACAAGTTACCAGAGGTAACATTTTTTTTTTTCATTAGTTTGGGTTGTTGGTTTTAGTCAGGGAAAACTGTTGAGGAATTTGTCTTGGATTAACTGGATGCGGTTTTGTTAACAGTCATTTGACTGCTTCAGGACTAATTTATACTACATTTTGTAAGGTAAATGAGTAACATTTGGATCACTTATTTTATTATTTATGTAGATAAAAGACCTTAAACAAGAAAATGATCACCTTAATCAAGTGGTCTTATCCCTGAGACAAAGATCTCAAGTGAGCAGCGAGGCAAGAGTAAAAGATATTGAAAAAGAGAACAAGATCCTTCACGAAACAGTTACTGAGACCAGTAGCAAACTGAGCAAGCTGGAATTTGAGAAGAAACAATTGCAAAAAGATTTTGACCAGGTTAAAGAAAAAGTAGAAAGAGTGGAAGAAATGGAAAAGGAGCTCCATCGGCTGGAGAGAGAGAACGAACAGCTCACAAAGAAGGCAGCAGCAATGAAAATAGTGACAGAAAAAGTGGAAGTTCTTGAGCAGGAGAACGGGGATCTGGAAGTGGAAAATAGGAAGCTAAGAAAATCCCTGGACACATTGCAGAATATTTCCATCCGGCTTGGGGACCTGGAAAGGGACAACAAGCAGTTGGATGAAGAAAATCTGGAGCTTAGGAGAGTGGTGGAAACCATGAGATTTACCAGCACGAAAATGGCACAAATAGAAGCAGAAAACAAAGATTTGGAGAGGGAAAAAGAGGACTTAAGAAAGAATGTGGAAATGTTAAAAGCAATGAGCAAGAAATCAGAGAGGCTGGAGCTAAGCTACCAGAGTGTCAACTCTGAAAACCAGAGACTTCAGCAAATCGTGGAGAACAGCAGCAAAAAGATCCAGGAGTTAGAAAAAGAAGTACAGGGAATGGAGAGTGAAAATCAGGTCCTTCAGAGAAACCTTGAGGAGCTAAAGATTTCTGCCAAACGGCTAGAGAGGTTAGAAAAGGAGAACAAAGCCCTAGAACAAGAAATGTCTCAGCTTGAGAAAGACAAAAAAATGCTAGAGAAAGAAACAAAAAGGCTTTGGCAGCAAGTGGAGCTGAAAGATGCTATTTTGGATGATAGTACAGTGAAGTTGGCAGTTGCTGAGAAAGAAAACAAGACACTAGAAAAGGAAATTGCTCGATTCAGAGATTCATCTAATAAGCTGAAAGAATTTGAAAAGGACAATAAAGATCTCATAAAGCAAGTTACAATTGATAAAAGAACACTAGCTACATTGAGAGAGGTAAGCGAAATAATACTACCGGTTTCAATACGATGCTATTGTTTATTTCAGCTCTGTGAAGTACCAAAGGGAGACATCTGTCCCATGACTATTTAATACACGAGCCAGGAGATCTTCACAGCCCTAACAGCCATCACTAGACAGTATTGCCTTGGAAAGTGGAACCTGCCAAAAACTGCAATGTACTGCTTTGTGTCCACAAACACAATGTCTCCAAATGACATCTTTTTTTCCTACAGAATAGGGTTTTAACAGAGCTCCCATGTGGTAGTTGTAAGCCAAAGACTTTGATACTTTCTCGAACCCTGTGACCACAAAATTGTTTGCTAACATGATTGCTCCAGCAGGGGAGATTGACTCTTAAGCCTAGAAATTAGAGCACTTGTTGAGGACACATTAACATCCCTGTTCTAAAACAGAATTAGCTAAGACAAGAACCATCCCAGGTGACCACCCTAACCCTTTCAATAACAGCTGCACCAGGTTTTTGCTTTACAACTACCTACAGTGTTTTTCCCCAGAAGCTTCCCTGCAGAGTGCGAGCGTGCTAAGCAGCTCTGTTGTTAAGCAGCAGCGATCTCTTCCAGCACCCCTCTCTGCTGCAGAATGCAGTAATTGCGTCTTTCCTAGTAGTGATCTTTTAAAAACACACAATTAGCCATAGGACGTTCGCAAACTAATAATGTGTGTGCCAGAACTGGCACTCTTGTAAGTGGCCTATGAGCAGATTCAGGTTATTGCAATGTGCTCTCATTGCCTGCCCCGGCTGCTGTTGTCCTGACGGAAACAGGATTTCCCGTGAAAGAGCATTCAAAGGAAAATGGTCAATGCTGCGGTAGCTGGGTGAAATAAATAAGTTTAGCAAGACTAATGCAGTAAGCAATTACTTACTTGAAGATTTAGTTTTGTTTTAGTTTTCAAAGCATTAGTGTAATTTTGAGGAGGAAAAAAGTTTACTGGAAACATTTGAAACAGTCCCAAGTTGTTTTTCTGTACAACTTTCCTTAAAAATTGGTTGGACTAGATGACCTTTAAAGGTCCCTTCCAACCCAAACTATTCTATGATTCTGTCAAAATAAAGAAAATAATAGAATTTCTGAGAAGGCTCCTTTTTAATCTTTCCCTTCTAGACTTCAGCAAATTTCCAGTGGTGCAGACCCATACAGGAGTGTATCTTCTTTTCCTTAGTTACTTTCCATAGATTCTACAGCAGGAGTTTAGGGATGTTGAAGGGACCTGTTTACAGACCATGGACTGGCACTGACCTTAACCTTACCTGTTTTTCCCTTGCCATGTGAATGAATAGGTGGCTAAATTTGTGCCATCAGGGGACTATTGAATACCTACAGTTTATATTTAACAAATTATTTTTTTAAATTTTATTCTTGCTCCTGTTTGATATCCAGAATATTTTTTTTTCTTACTTGAAGTGCTTCAGTAACTTCATTGTTCTTTCTTCGTGCCTTATTTAAGAAAACTTTTGAGCAGAGACATGAGCAATGTATTTCTCTATGGTACATTTGCATTTCAGAGAATTTTGAATAGTAGGAATCTTTGAACTTGGTTATGCACCAAAATGATTTGTCCTTTTTAAACATGCAGGCTGGTATTATGTCTCCTCAGGCCATTTCCACACAGATCACTTTACTGGCATAACAGCAAAGCATTGTCCCAATATACCTTCTGGAACAACTCCATCAAATCTCCTCCTCGTATGACTTCCTTGTCTGGTTCTGCTTAAATTTCTTCCAAAGAAACCTGAATGAAACCAGAACAGGCCAGCAGATACCAGAATAAGTGACCAAGCTCTCTAGTCCCCAGAGCTGTCCTGTCTCTTACATGGCAATGCAATTACGCTTTTTTAATTTTGGCAGTAATTTTCCTTATGTCAGAAACTCAGAGTCAGTAGTGAAAATGCTCTATTACCGAGTCTCTTAGTAATAACATCTTAACCATGTTATCTCGGGAAACTTTCATAGTGAAGTCTTGTCTCTCCTCCCTGTGTGTGCCAGTGTTGGCTGAGATTTCAGCAGAGCTCTCTGTCCTAGCTGAGAGGTGGGAACTCCCTCTGCTGGTGTCCCCTGACCTGCACACATCCCTTCTGTGGCACAGGGGCAGGATGTCTCCTGGCCCGCACACATTCCCTCTTTTGGCAGGCGGGCAGGATGCCAGTGTTGGCAGAAGTAATTCAGTACAGTGAGCGAGACAAAGGCCAAAAGAAGCATTCTTCAGATTTATTCCAAGTAAACTATAAATAAAAGCAATCAGTTTAATTCTGCACTCAGCTGTCATTGATGAAGAATTTTAGCTGACCTTCTTGGAACTAGGATTTTATCCAATTACTTTTTCAGTACTTTTTTTAAAACTAATCTATAGTGCTGGATAATTATCACCACGCTTTGCACAGCAACTAATCATGTTAGTGCTCTTACAGGATTTGGTCCTGGAGAAGCTGAAGAGTCAACAGTTGTCTAGTGAGCTGGACAAACTGAGCCAGGAACTGGAGAAGATAGGATTGAACAAACAGCTGCTGCTACAGGATGACAACGGCAATGACGACACGTAAGGAAACTGAGCTCTCTTAGTCAGTCTTTTGACTCGGCAGGCTTTTCCTCTGCCTAACTCAAGCCCTTTGCTTTTCATTTTTGTTCTCGTCTGTCTTGCTCCAATTACCCTTAGCAATTTTCAACATAAAGTGTATTTTTCTGTCGCAAGCTTCGCAGTATACTGCAAGTTTTGAAAAACTTTTTCTGGGATGGAAGAAAGAAATGCCATTTTCTTTCTCCATGCTAGCCAGTGTTACTACAGTCTCCCTCTATGTCCCCAGTAGAGTAGCTGGGTGGCTATTTCGGCCTGTATTCCTCTTTATGTTCTCTTTACAAATAAGAATAGTGTCTATTAGACAGTGTCTGTCATTACTCCCTGTAATTGGTGATCCATAACATAGATGTTGCCTAAGAAATTCCTGATTGCAAGGAATTCTTTTGCAAGTCCTATAGTAATGAACGAGAAAACCCCACAATCCCTGTGTATATGGGCCTCTTGGTGAGGCCTAATTAGAGAAACATACCCATCTTGTAGGAGTCTTTAGCATCTACTGCAGATTTTTCTCCTTGTCAAGAATGTACAAAAGAGCCATGAGAAGACATTTCTGTTGTGCAATTAGTGGAAAATTAGAAAAAAATATTTTCTTTTAAGTTATGTAGCTTGCAGATATTTCTGTAGAAACATGCTGGAATTACCTCTATTAAAATTGATGGGATTTTCCAAAAGCAGGTTTCCCAGCTACAATATATCAGTGGCTATCTGCAGCAGTAGAGGAAATAATTTTCCTGAAGAAGCAAATGTATAATGTAACATGTGGTGAGATTTGAAATGGGTGAAGGTGAAGTCTCCTGTATAGATGGTGCTCATATCCTAGTGGCAGACATTGGAAAGCTATTCTCCTGTCTTTCAGAAAATACAAGATTCTGGAGAGCAAAACTGAATCTGCACTAAAAACAACACTAGCTGTGAAAGAGGAAAAGATTGCAATGCTGGAAGCTCAAGTGAAAGACTCTCTGAACTTGAACCAGCAGTTACAGAATGATCTAAATATGGTAAGAGGTTAACTGTATTTTAATTGTTGATGATGTGGTTCTGCATATTCACATGTGGTTGGTTGGGGGTTTTGGGGGTTTTTTGGGTTTGTTTGTTTGTTTGTTTTGGGGTTTTTTTTACTCAGCAAAAACAAGTTATCTCTACTTTCCCCCCTCCCATGTATATGCACTTCCCCAAAACCTTTTTTGACTGGACTGCTTTCTCTTGTCCCTTTCTATAAAATGGCACCAATTACAGTAAAATTGTTGGGCTGGGGGCACGGCAGGAGTTTTTTTTACGTAACCACTATTGCAATCTCTGTTTTCCCATGTTTTTTTCATTGCCATGGTGGTGGTGTTCTACCTTGTTGTATGAAAGCATAGGCTAGGGAAGACTGCAGCTGAAACATGTCACCTAACAACAGCCTGTTCGTTAGGTGACAGTGAGCTTGAGTCAAAGGGCACCTGACTGGAAGCCCAGAGACATGGATTCCTCCACCTGTCTGTGTCTCCACTTCCCCATCTGTGAAGTGAGGGTAATGGTTCTTCGATCCCTTGAAGTTCCTACAGTACAAGAGGAGAACTGCATATCCCATCATTATTCATGCAAAATCCCACTGTTAAATCGGTGTTGAAGGTTGTTGCTTGTTGGCTCTGCAGGTAAAGAAGGACTTTGATGCACTTAAGCAGTCTCAACAAGATGGGCAGTATGCTCAAAAGTCACTGAGGTATTCTGCAGAGAAACTCATTCCCAACCACCAAATGAATGAGAAATTGGAAACGGGACACCGAGAAGCTACCATGGAGCTGCTGAAACTGAAGGACAGGGCAATTGAACTGGAAAGGAATGTAAGCCTTCTCCTTCTACTTTCTGTTATCCCTCAGACTTCCTTTGCAGTCATGAGTGGGTTGCTGGGAACTGGATTTTTGAGCTTACAGGAATCTAGTGGGTTTTCTGGAGCACATAAGTCTACCAAATTTCTCAGGTATCTCTTCGGACTGCATGGGAGTTTAATGCTATATAAGTCTTGTATAACATCACTGCAGGGATTAATCCTGTGTATAACATCTGTCCTACCTTCATTTAATGCTGGGAAGAGTTTGCTTTTGCACATTTGTTGCAGAACAATCATCACCAATTGGTTCTCATTTTTGATAGGACTCCAAATGATCAGGACAGCTGTTTCATTTCTTCCTGTCACCCCTTCAATGCCATCTCTCTTTCAGAATGCAGCACTGCATACTGAGAAGCAGCTGCTTAAAGAACAGCTGAAGCATTTGGAAACACAGAATGTCTCCTTCAACAATCAGATCCTGACGCTACAGAAGCAGAATGTCTTCCTTCAGGAGCACAATACTGCCCTGCAGACGCAGACAGCCAAACTCCAGGTCAGGACAGCCTTACTCCTCTGTGCCAGCAGACTGGATTTGATTATAGTAGTGTGGAAAAGATGACTGCTAATAAGAAAAAAGTTTGTATTGGTAGGGTGATGTAAAGATGAGGCCCATAAGGTGGAGCTTAGTTTGAGGTGTGAATTTCTCCAAGCTAGGGGGGGAATTGGCTCTATAGTTAATGTCTGGTAGCTATCTTCGTTAAGGTAGTTATTTAGATGAAGAAGAAATTCTTGGGAGAAATGGGAAGAGGGCATAAGTCAGCTCCCAAGAGGGATTGTTTAATGGATTCCAGTAACAATTTTCACACTTTCGGACAAAATGTCAAAGTTGCTGATGGAAAACAGATACTCTTAAACGTTACTTTAATTTTGAAAAATAGACTTAGCTTGAGAAAGAGAACAGTTTTAAAGGACAACATTGGATTAGCTCTAATTTTTTTGGTGGGAATTTTCCTTTTCAAGCTTTTCCTCTTGCATGTTCACAGATAATTTTTTTTTGTTCTCTTTACTTATTTCTCACCTGCAATTGAAGTATATAAGCAACATATAAAATCAATGCACTACCTATCTACTGAAATCAACTCGTTAGGAGTGCTGCCCCCATACAGAATGGTACAGTTAATTTTGTTGAGTTTGGGCAAACTTAAGTTTTCATTACTTGTACACAAACATGGGGTAACTTTGCCTTTGTACATGATTGTCAGAGATGCAGCCGAGTTGCGAGTATTCCAGCTCGTCTTGGTCTTCAGGCTCAAGAACTTCTGCTAGTAAAGCAATGTTTCAGTTTGGAGTTATCCTGATCCTTTTCAGACCACTGATAGCATGGCATTGTATGGTGCATATTACCAGCAATGCCAAATTTCCATAAATTTCTTAAGTCTCCAAAGCAATGGATGCATTCTTGGTTAATTCTGTACAGATACAAGCTGCTACTACATGTTTGTTGTAGATACCAGTAAGTGTAAATAAGTAATGCTTGCTTTTTATTTGAGAAACTTTAGGTAGAAAATTCAACCCTCAGCTCCCAGAGTGCTTCACTGATGGCCCAGAATGCTCTACTCCAAAATCAGCAGACAGCCAAGGAGAATGAGAATGAAAACCTACTGAAACAGAAGGAGCAGCTGAAAGCTGAGTATGAGTCACTGCTTCAGGACCACGAACACCTTGCTTCACTGCATGAACGGCAGTCCACAGAATATGAAATGCTAATAAACCAGCACAGCTGCCTGAAAACGTTGCACAAAAACCTGGATGTGGAGCACAAAGGTCTGGGTGAGAGGTACGCTCACTGCTCAGGAGTGTAGTGTAGCCGCAATGTGCCCATGTTACAATCGTAGCCTTAAATCTTGGTCTCCAATTACAAACGGAAACTACTGAGTAAGTTGTTCCCCTGAAAAAGTGTCTTCTCGTTCTTGCTATCATTAGGAGATTAGATAAAAATATTTGCAAAGTTGTAGATTTTAGACCTCTAAAGGTGACAAACCACAGGTGACTCTGGTCATATGTAGCAAACATGGGCTTGGGTCTTGGGGATGCTTTGTCAGAAGTAGCTTAAACGTCTTTACTACATTTAAGTGTCTGTGCTACAATAACATGCAGCCTTAAAAAGATTCTCCCAGTTCTGCTGTGTGGGGTATCTTCTTGCAAACCTTTTCAGTAAGGTTTGCAAATTACCTGTGTGTGAGTAGTATGCATCTTGATAAATTTAAATCACTGAAAATTGCATGTGGCATCAACCTCATGACAAAGGAGGCTCTCTGAAGGAAGCCATATTGAGCTAGATATGAGACTGTGAGAACTAGAAGAAAAGAAATAATACAACACTATCTAAGGCTTTTGCTTCAGGCTCTTCAGATCAATTGTGAAATCAAAGTTATCTGTTTATTGTTTAGTCTCTAGTCNGATTTCACAATTGATCTGAAGATCCTGAAGCAAAAGTTATCTGTTTACTGTTTAGTCACTGTCATTTTCTGGCAATTGTGTGTGGATCGAACAATCTATATAATGTACTACTACATAAATGCCGCTCTGCCTACCTCTCAAAACTTTTCTTACACAATTCAGTGATTTTGCTCAAAATACCTGTATTTAGGTTCAGTTTCTGTGCAAGACCATGAGTTGGGTTTAGAGCAACTCAGTGGTGATCTTTGAGGGTGGACTACAAACTGCTGCTAGACTTTTCTTTCCCAAAGACTGAGGAGCTGGCAATACAATGTGTGGTAGATCTTGATAAAATACAGAAATAAACCTATTGTGATTAAAATATGCACCAGAGCTGTGTGACAGGACAGCTGCCTGGCTGTCAACTAAATGAGCTGTAAGTGATTGCACAGCCACTGCTCCTGCTTACCACATCTCTCTCAGACTGATTAATGGTTCTCATTGATTCAGGCTTTGCTTGAGATTATTACGTTGCGGTGTGTTGAGGCAGTTTGCTGGGTTCTTTCTTTTCTTGATGAGTACCAATTATTAAACAGTTCTAGCCTAAGGAAAAAGTAGTTTCCTAAAAATAGGTTATCTTTAGTGATAAGTGCTCAGATCACCATTGTAAACATTAACCATTTGGACTGTCTGTTACCGAGATGTGACTGCCAGTTCAAGATGTTGCAGGGGAGCAGATGGTGGCCTTTTCTATACTCAAAGCAAGTTGATTTTGGCAGTGTTAAGAGCGCAGCGTCCTCCTCAGCAGATCAGTCTCAAAAGATACTTATCAAGGTGATTTGTCAAAGGACAGCCTGTGTCTCCATTTGGCTGTCAGAAAAAAGAGACAAGCCGCTATTTTTGTGTGTGTTTTGTTTTCCCTCCATCACGTGCTATGTGCCGTTCAGCTGGCTGAGGGAGCAGAGGGGCGACAGTTAGAAAAACAGCTGTAAGAAAACTGTTTTCTTCTGCCACTCTGAGGCATTTAACGGCTAAGACAAAATGTCTCACTTCAGCTAGAATGCACCACCTGCTAAATTTTCCCAGAGCAGCTCAGTGCAGCCAAGAAGTTTGCTTCTGCATTGTCTAAGAGATGGGTTTTGCTTGTCCCAACTCCAGGTAATTGTTTTTTTCTCAGTTGGTGACAGCACTATAATCACACTTTTGTTGCTTAAGGCAGGATCGCACTCCTGCACAAACCTATGACTGCAGATCATCTAGAAAAATCCACAGCAACTTTAGTTAGCTCGTGATCTCCTAACTGTACAGCCAAGGTCCCCAAGGTTTGCGTAGTTCACTCTGATGTGTTCTAACCACAGAGTATTTTCTGCACCTGAGCAAACTTTATTAAACCTCCCTTGGCTCTATCTGCACAGTATTAGCACTGCAGTGGGGATTTAATAATGGGTTGTGTGTAACTGCAGTGAAATGGCTTGTCATAGCCCAGCAAACCACAGGCATGTGGGTTTGACTTAGCAAGAGAAGGAGAGTGTAGTATGTTAGGACCGTTTACCATTAATAGCAGTTTCTTGACTTTGCGGTGTTTGGCTGACTGTCTCAGTGAACACAGAAAGGCTGGACTCTTTTGCTGCATTTTTTAAAATGCTTTACATATTGCACATTACTAAAGGGGGGTAATAACTTACTAGCTACAATTGATTAGCAGATCCTTGAGCATTTCTTTATGGCTTACTCTGGAAAAGTCTAATCCTGCAGAGACACTGGAAGAACTCATCTCACTGGAAAAACAGAATCCCTGCTGTGGAGCGTGTCGTGGTTTAACCCCAGCCAGCAACTAGGACCACGCAGCTGCTTGCTCGCTTCTTCTCCCCTGCAGTGGGATGGGGAGAAGAATCGGAAGAATGAGGAAAACTCATGTATTGAGATGAAGACTTTAGTAGAGACTTATTAAAAATAAGCAAAGCAAAAACTGTGCACGCAAGCAAAGCAAAACAAGGAATTAAGTCACTGCTTCCCATGGGCAGGCAGGTGTTCAGCCAGCTCCAGGAAAGCAGGGCTCCATCATGCCTGTTACTTGGAAAGACAAAATGCCATAACTCCGAATGTGCCCCTCTTCCTCCTCCTTCCCCCAGCTTTATATGCTGACATGACATCACATGGTATGGAATATCCCTGTGGTCAGTTGGGGTCAGCTGTCCCGGCTGTGTCCCCTCCCAACTTCTTGTGCGTCCCCAGCCCACTCACTGGCAGGGCGGTATGAGGAGCAGAAAAGGCCTTGACTGCTTAGCAGCAATTAAAATCATTAGTGTGTTATGAACATTATTCTCATCCTAAATCCAAAACAGCACTAGTAAGAAAGTTAACTCTATCCCAGCCGTAACCCAAGACAGAGGGTTACATATTGCAGGAACTTGTATTATTGTGTTTCCAGTAATGGCTGGTGATTATTTTTCTGGGCTCCTTTTGCCACATGCTTTTTATCATAGCTGAGCATTTTTAAAGTTCTCTCAGTCACAAATACCTACCCACAGTATTTCTCCTAACAAAGCAGCAGAAAGAGTGAAAGCCAAAAGGAGTAGAGAGGAATATGATTGTTCAATCCCAGGAATGGATTGCCTCAGAGCCAAAATGGATTTTATTTGCAAGTATGAGAAAATATTTTTTAAAAAAGCCTCCTCTTTCCAAATGCCTGATGCTTAAAGAGGTGGTGTGAATGGGAGTGTTGAATAGCTTACAGGATGGGTAACCTTGCCGTCGGTGGTAGAACTTGTCAGGTTGCACAAATCCTGCTCAAATGGTAGACTCCGTGCTGAATCTGGACTGCAAGAGAAATTTGCCTGGGGATTTCATTAGGGCTCCAGAGATGCAGAATTACTTTCATTTTTGTACACAGTCTCTTCTTTCTAACCTTTTACCCAATATCTAGGGGAGTGGCTGTGGGGTTCTTATGCTCACAGGCAGCATGTGGCACTGGGCCAAGCTGGTAAGACTGGACAGTATACTGCTTCCCCCTAAGAAGGCCTCTTGAAAAAATAGAGGGCTTGGATAAAAATGAACAGAGTAGCCCTATCATACAGAAATGGCAAAAGGATTCACAACACAGTTTCTGCAGAGGCAGCCATGGTAATCTCTGCCAAGGGATTGACTGTGGGGTTTGTCTTCTCCGACCCTGGATTGGCACGCAGTCTGTCTTAAATCCTTCTTGGAGCTGGATGTGAAACCTTCTTCTGCTTTCAGGTTCTTCCATTTGTTGTACGGACATTGAATTTGAAATGTCCTGGAGCTGAATGGAGGAAGAAAACAAATAAATAAGGTTAATTAAACTCCACTGCTGTTACTGGTAATGAATAGCAAAAAGCAGCTTTTGTCTGGGAGACAGGTACTTTTCTGTGTGGCCCTTCAATGGGCTGGAATTTGGGACAGGCTGTAATTTGACCCTGGGATGAAGGGAACGGTAGCCTGAAAGAAAACCAAGTTGGCAGGAGTCAGTGTATTTGGTGCTGTCTGCTGCTTTTGTTTTTGTTTTGAAGTTTTTGTGACTGTAGAGTAACTGTGCTCTGCATTCATCCCTGCTGGGATGAAAGTTGCAGATGGATGATGTTTGTTCTTTCCAGGTGTTTCAAGCAATGCTGCATCTTCCACCTAGTTGCTGTTTCAAAATTGCTCAGAAGGATGTTTCTCCATGACTGGCATAGGTTTATCTATCTGCCCAGGGATATTTTGGGGCAATACCCTTTTATCACAGTCACAGAAAAACGTGCTGATGACTTCTGGCATTCACTGCACCAGTGTCCCCAGTGGCTTCTGCTGGTGTGCGTGTATGGGCACAGACCCTGACAGAGGCCACCAGAGGGGAAAAAAAAATAATCTTCTGAGAACAGCTCGCTGTTCTGCAAAGTGGTCTGAAGCCACCTCGTTCTTCACAGTGTTTTCCGAATGCAGGCGGTGTAGCATCCCGGGGAGGCTGACCCTGCCTCATCAATGCCTGTGCCAAGTATCAGGAGAGTTGTTCCACACCTCTGTTATTTATCGAAATTAAAGACATAGTTGATGGCATCTGCCCCCTCCGCCCCCCGGCCTTGAATGATTTATGCACAAATTGTATAAACCGAGTAACAGTGGAAGCCTGGACGTGAACACCGGTGTTCCTCTTGGGTTTCTCACTAGAGAACAAGTAGAGTCACTCCAGCAGGTGGCTCAGCCCTTGCTTAAAGGTGTTCTGCTGTCAGCTCACTGATATTAGCCTCAGCGTCTGCCTGGGATACGCAGGAGATTATTACCTATGTATGTAACGTAATATGCATTAGGTTGTTATCTAATAAAATGTTGCTCATTCCACAGCTTTCCTGTTGCTTTTTGGCTGCTGCTTTCTGCTTTTTAGTCAGGTTTTTGAAACCTGCCACTGACAATTATTTGTGAATGGGATTCCAGTTTAATGGTGCAGTTTCCACTCTCCCTGGAGACTCACATGCTTTTTACCAGATGGTCAGAATCTGGAATTGAAATAAGATTCTAGCAATTGCATTCCATTTTGCTTAAAAAATGCATTTATTTTTTTTTCTAAAAGCCTCACTGTTGACTTATAGACTAAGCTGAATTTCCACGTATAGTGTGGAATTCTTCAGCCTTGGTACACGTTTAACCACACAAATGTGTATGAAACTAAGCAGGCAGGAAAAAAAAATCCTTTCTGGTCATTGTGGTTTTACCTACTAAACTAGAGGAGGAAAAATGATTAAATGAAAGATGAGAATATACTGCTACTCTTTTTGCAGATACAACAGTTTAATGAAACACAAGGCAGAATTGGAAGAGTTGGAAATAGTTTTAAAAACTGAGAGAGAGGTTCTGCAACAAGAGAGGAGATCGAATGCAATAACCACTGGGGAAAACCAGAAGCTGAGGGAGGAACTGGACAGGTATGGTTCCCTTGCTATATTCTTGTATATATCATTAAAAAGTAATTTATGCAAAACACACAGTTGTTTTGCTGTGTTAACTGTAGCTCCAGAATACCTTCATTAATGTGCCTGTTAATTTTACTCAATTTCTGTCTTGTTAATTTGATCGTTCTGTTTAATTCATTAAAGATTATCCGCTTCATGGACACTGTCAAATACTGGGTTTTGATGCTTCTAACATGGTCTGATCTCGGGGCTTTTGCTAATTCAAACTAAGCTTCCACATGTAGTTTCACAAGTGTTTCTGTAATGAGTTGTTTCCAAGCACTTGTCTTTAAGTAGAACTACAAATTCCCAAAACCCCCAAGAGTTATGTGAAGTGGTTCCTACCCATTTTTTTTTTTCACTTAAGGAGAACTGTATTATGTTCTTTACACAATATGATTTAGTTCTAGGAGTTACCATTGCTGTTTATTTTCTGCTGCCCAGGGAAAGCTGCCATTTGTTATTAGCTCAAAAGAGACCTGATTCTTGTTATTAAAAGTGGGCTTAGTGATTCATAAGATCACTGGGTACCTGCTAACTCATGTCAAAACCCCTTTTGTGAGCCAGCATCCAAACTTCACATAACGCAGCAGAAAAATGTACCCTCCCCCCAACCTGGACCCTACTGGGCTCTCTCCATTATAACCAGTTCAGTGCCAGTGTTCATACTGCAAAGGTGTTTTGAGAAAGAGTTTGGTACAAATAAGGGGCCAAGGTAATATCAAGTTAAAGCAATGTCAGACTGAATCATATTTAAAAATCACATGTTAAGTTTGGTCATGAAAGTTTCATGTGCTGTCCCAGTTGTAGTGTACTTTAGAACACTGCAGAGCTCCACAAAGGAGGTTTCCTCAAGCTTGCTGTTTTCAACTCAGTTTCTCCAGGGGCAAAGGAAGATGTTTCAAAATGTTGACTGCGATGCTGGCAGAGAGCAAGGCTTAGCTGATCTGTCAGCAGATACAGAACTCCATCATTTTTATGTATCTATTTATTAATTTTATGCCTTCGTGATTTGTAGACACTTTTAGATTTACCAAAAGCTATAAAAGAATGCCACAGGATCATCTTACAACATTGCAATGTCTCATAGTTCAGGACACTTCAATGCTTATATTTCATGCATCAGGAAAAAAAAAAAAATCTGTGTTCTTAATTTGGACCAAATAGAGCTACCTTTATATCCAAACGCTCTTAAATACACTGTGCCTCAGAAATTTGTGGTGTGTTTCTTACACATTGAGGAAATAGCAGTTTTATGTTTCATCTATTTTCCTTTCAGTTCTTTTGTAGATCTGAAATATTTTATACTGCTGTTACTGCTATCTTAATAGAATTTTATTACATGCTTAGAATAAAAAGGTCTTTATGAGTTAGTCTTTGGAACTTAATGTTTGATTTGGTGACAGCTGCACACCGATGGTGTGGTCTTTGAATGTGAGGTACTTTCTGTGATGTGTACTTCATAAGCCTGATGGCTTCTTCGTGTTTAGGGTGAATTTCTTGCACAACCAACTAAAGGCAGAGTATGAAGGGCTGCATTCACACACTAAAGAGCTGAAAACGTCCTTGAACAACTCTCAGCTGGAGCTGAATCGTTGGCAGGCTCGCTACGATGAGCTGAAAGAACAGCACCAGTCCATGGATATTTCTCTGACCAAGCTGGATAACCACTGTGAGGTGAGTAACTATAGGTAGGAATACTGCTGGGCTTCTGTTAGAGTGCTAACATTCATTGTGTGAAGCTTTTGGCATGCTATATATAGAAGGTCAAGCTATGTGATCATAATAACACCTCCGTATACTTTGAAGTTTATCAATTCGTATCGCAGGTTGCTGTGCTGTTGTGTTAGTTTGATTGTGGTGCACTTCCAGGGAAGCCAGATGCAGAGGAGAGATTAATCTGTCTTGTTTAATAGCTGCTGTCCCGTCTAAAGGGAAATCTGGAAGAAGAAAACCATCATCTCCTGAGTCAGATTCAGATGCTGAGCCAGCAGAATCAGATGTTACTGGAGCAGAACATGGAGAACAAGGAGCAGTATCATGAAGAACAGAAACAGTACATGTAAGAAACTAGAGGTTTTAATTGTGAAACCTAAAAAAATCATCTAGACAAACACAGAATACAAATCATCTATCAGGAGTAGAAGGACAGGTAGGGGAGTGATAGGTCTACTCGATATCTGGCTAGAAAAGGAGGAGATACATGTAATGGGGAGAAGCTTCAAAATTTCTTCGTATTGCCTTACTGCAAAGGGATGTTCAGGAGACACATGGACAAGCACAGCTCTTTTCAAATAATATAGATGAACCCATGTGGAAAACTTAGTTATAAAAGATGGAATGCTAAACCCAGTGGTACTTCTCAAAAGTTTCTGAAGAGCTTGGGAAACAGCTGAGTTGCAACAAAAATTTAATCTAATGAAAGTAATTTTATATTTAGATTCCTGAAGAATAGCAAATATTCATATTCCTCTAGTTTTTGTCATTTGCATTATAAGAAATACTTCCTTTGATGTTGTTTTTAAGGATGCAGGTGTCAACATACATCGCTGCATCCCCCATGCACAGGGTGACACACTTAAGTGAGATACCCTGTTTAAACATACTGTACATTTACAAAGAATCCTGTTCACTGCAGTGAATTTCTCTTATAGGTATGAAAGAAGGAAGAAAAATGTTCTAATCCCAAGAATTCTAGTCTAAGCACCTTGTGATGATGTGGGAGTTACTGAGTTTTATTTCAGTACTGGATTATATGGTTGAAATGTTAGAAATTGTTTGCTGAAATTGGCTGAATACAGTTCAAATGTACTCAAAGCATGTTTATCCAGGTGTCTGACAGTTCTGTGATGGAGGTACATTAGACCTATTACTACTTGGATGAAAAAAGATTTGCACTGTGCAGGTTAATAAAATAATGAGTAAAAAACCAGTAAGATTACACGGCAGTGCCTACAGTGCTTTGACACTGCTTGCAGGAGACCAAAGTAGTCTTTAAAAGATCGAACATTATTTCTCTAGTTACAACAGAGTAAGCAGAACAAAATACCCAGTTATCGTGTAGACAAGAAGTTCGAACTATGTAAGGATCTTGACCCTTGAGTAATTGTCAGTGATCTGTGAATAAGACTGAACAATCAGCAAACGAATTTCCAAAAAACAAAATAAGATTAATCTTAACACCTGCCAAATAAACTCTGCCCGAGTTCTTAGCGAGTAATCTAGCACCAGCCTACTGTTGTTCTTTTACTTTTCATGCTTATTGCACAAAAATCACCCATCAGGAAGTTTGGTGGGCTTTTGCATTTTCCCTTTCTAAACAGACAATGAATGAGCTCAGTAGGATTCTGAAGGTTATGCGATAAGAAGATATTTCAGTCTTTTGCCTCTCTTGGTGGCTTTTGGTCTTCAGTTTTTTGATTACGCTTAATTTCATACAGATGGTTCAGAATGTGCTTTTCCCCCTCGCAGGGATAAATTGAATGCCTTAAGGAGACACAAGGAAAAACTTGAAGAGAAGATAATGGATCAGTACAAGTTTTATGATCCTACTCCAAAAAAGTAAGTCCCATAATGGGTTCAGTTCTATTGTACAGATTTTTGAAGGCAAGAAAGGGCTCTCCAGAACTGGAAATAACAGAAGTTTAATCTGAAGTAAGGACAGTGTCATCTCCAGTTCCCTCCTCACTTTCACTCCACAACCCATTCCCTGAAGCAGCAGATTGTGTTGATATAGAGCACAGTACCTCATGTGGGGCCCTCTATTTTAATACTGGAATCTGAAACAGTATTAATTGGAGAAGCGCTGCTTTGCCCTGATGTATACCGTCTTGTCCCTAGCGGGGTGGAGGGACCCCCAATATGGTGACTAAGCAGCAGTAGAAGTTTCCAGAGCTGCTCTTTCAAGGAGGATAAGCAGTCCATCAGAGAGAAACAACTTAAAAAATTATATTAAGAGCAACAAAGAGCCAAGCTAATTCCACCACACCTAGTTCTGATAGCCTTAGCAAAGATTGGGATTCATCTTTAAAGGCGTTTTCATTTCTTTCCTTCTCAGTCTGTTCCTGTAGTAGAGCTTTTCACACTGTTAAAATGTCTTGTGTGCATCCATATGTGTAGTTTAGATTTCTAGCAGAGGGAACGGTTGTCTTTCTCACATTTCTGATGCTGCAGAAATATTTCTGTAAAATAATTTTGACTTTGGGAGAGAAATGGATCTCAAGATCTGTGAAATTTATGCAGCATCTTTCTAACCAATTCGTGACAGTAAACAAATAAGAATGTAGGATGGCTTTGATGGCTTTAGCACAGCTGTAAACGTTTGCAGGGAGTATTTCTTGTAGTGTTTTATGAATTCCATTCACAAAACCTGCTTTATCAGGAAAAACCACTGGATTGGAGCCAGAGCCTTAGTCAAACTAATCAAGCCAAAGAAGGAGACTACAAGGGAGCGTTTGAAACCAGCAGCAGAAAGCCCTCCGTGGCATTCTGAATCCCCAGAGACGGTAAATTCTCCATCTGCCTCCCAAAAACTTAAACATCAACAAGAGACTCAGGATAATACCTCTCAAGGGTCAAACTCTATGGAAGAGAAAGAGAACCCTGGGGGTTCTTCAAATAAAGGTAAGGAATACTCAGCCTCAATTTGTGAGCTGAACACTATTTTTTGAAAAGATTTTTAAAAGGTCTAATATATAGGATATATTGATACTCTATCACATTATGGTTTATATCACTTTTTTTAGTAAACTAAAAGTTTTAGTAAGCAAAAACCCCCTAAACTAAAAAGCTGAGTAAACTAAAAGGTATGGGGGTTTGTGTTTTGTTTTAGTTTTAGTTTAGTTTAGTTTGTTCCTTTTATCTCCTCATTCTCCCTTCAGATTTTGTATATATTTTCTTGGTTTGCCTGAATGTATTGCATATTACTTAATAAGTTGGTGGAAATACTTCATATACTGGGGTTTTGCAACAAAGCAGTTTAAAGTTGGACCGTATAGTATGGTTCACAAGCAAGTATTCTTCACATGGGTAATAGCTGGTCTTACAGTCAGTGCCAGGAGATGGCGCACATGCAGAAGAAATAACATAGAAAATGCTAATTTATTGCAATCTAATTATTTTGGAGAATGATACCGTGTTTTGACTTTGAATCAAACTAAAAATTACTTAATTTAAATTGATGAAATGATTTTTTTGAACGTTCTAAGGCAAACGTAAGGAAAATGGAATGATTTCTTTTTCTGTTTAGTTAGTTCACACAGTAAATCAGGTGTTCTTAATTATGGAAAATTTAAAAGAAAGCTCCTCAAAATAAATACTCTGTGATCTTTATTAAAGGTAATATATATCCCAAGCTTTGCTTACTGTATTGAGATCACTTCTCTCAGCTTCTATATATAGATTGTTGTCTTCCAGGAATACTTTCCAAGAAGCAGTTTTGAAATTAGTCCTTAAATAATAATTCCTGCTTTCCCACTGGGGAGTGTGGGAAACAGAAGGGGAGTAGCTGAGGAGGGTAGAACTGTGGTTATAAATTACTGCAAGGGTCTGTCTCCCCAAAGTCTTTGTTTTGATTGGGTTTTATGTTTCCTTTTCTCCATTTTAATGCTTTGAGGTCATTGATTCATGTAAAATAAAAATGCGTATCTCAGATCATCCATGCAATTCCAGGAGATGTTAAGTGTTTAACATGCATCCAAAGTCCAACCTGGGAATTTGGGCTTGGGTTTCCACAGAACAAGGTCCTTGTGGAGTACCAGAGATAACAGAAAGTCTCTGGGGCTTCATTCTTTTTGATGTTATATGAAACATGCTTATGTTGAGATGATGTGCATCAGTATTAAAGCCTAGAAGACATCTAGGAAATTTGAGTATATTATCACCAAGTAACATGCACACCTATTTCATTTTATTCAGTGAAAATGTTTTGGGTGATCTAACAGTAATTTCTTAATGGTCTTGCTTATATTTTATGTATATGTGTTAATCAATGTGTTAATCTGAGTCAGATTAACTATGATTAACTATGCATTAGTCAGTCCTCCAAATACATGTGTTAGTCTTTGTTTAGCCTTTTTCGTTTTTACTGGTTGTGTAGTCTTTAATCTGTTTGAAGATACTTTTTTATTTACAAGGGTTTTTTTACTTTTTTTTTTCTTCTTCTTTTTGGGATACCTGGGTGATAACAATTTAGCTGCACAGCGCAAAAAGATTGCCTTTTTGAGAAGCAAAATCAAGGATAAAGAAAAGTCTCCTAAGTCTCCATCGAATCATCAGTCTCTCTCTAATCGGCTCCGGTTCTGGTCTTCTTCCGACATCCCATCCTCTCCTAATGAACCTCTTTCTTTCCCGGAATTGGGAAATTTCTAACACCTTCTCTTTAGCATTTATCCTCATTTATTTCTGACAAATATTTTAAACCAAAAAAAAACCCCCAACAACCCACATGCCTTAAAAGAACACACACCTTGATAGAAGCACTCAGCATTGTCTTTACAATACTCTAAATACAAGCACAGATTAGTGAACATGGACTTAAGTTTTCCTGTAGAAGACGAATCACTATTGCACACTGTGGATCATTTCTTCAATGCAGCACATTTTTAGGGGACCTCATGGCATACAGTTTGCGTATGTATATTGGCTGTGGTGCATGTTATAAGTAAGTGAAGTTGCTATGCGCTTCCATATTTTCTTGCAATCACATACTTGCATTGTGTCCAGTTAAAGTGTTGAACTGATTTGCTGTTGCTCTGCTTTCTACAATGTTGTAGTCCTACTAAAATACAAATCTAATGTAAAGGAGTCTCAAATCCTGGAGATTTTTCCAATATTCTGTGCTGCTAAATGCTAAAAATGACAGTTTTTTTAACATCTATGCTTTTAAATAGTCTAGCTTTGCATATAGAGTGGAGGCTACTGGGAAAATTATTCTCCGCAAAGTGTCTTGACGTTTATATTCAAACCTGCTGTTTAGCAAGGTTTCACACTTCCAGCTATGAAAATTCATCTTGAATTGAGCTAAAGTTTCAGTTTCTGCTGCTTCAGTTTTGACAGATTTTTTTTTGAAGAAGAAAGTATATTTGTTCTCTTAAGATTAGGAATAACCTTCAACATGGATCCATTGCCCAGAATTCTTATTGCCTGATAGTCACAACCTGGTGGCTTCTGAGAATAATGTGTGGGTCCAGTCTCCACTCTGCATTAGAGAAACGTAGGCAGCACGGGCAATACGCTACAGGGAGCTCAGCAGAGAGGCTGAAAGATCTCATCTCCCCTCTCACTCCGAGAAATGGTCCCTCTGTGGCACAACCAAGGACAAGCCTGCTGCTGCCCATTTTGGGATTTGTAGAGAATGTTTGTCTCCAGGGCAATTAATAATTCTGGCATCCATGGAAGGTGTTAAGTGCATCTACAAAGTCAATTAGAAATACAGATTTGCATGGCAAGCTTTAGCCAGTAATTGCCCCTACAGGCATGCCATAAACTTCAATTCTGAGAGAAAGTGCCAGCCCTGTGCTATGGACTGCACGCAGATTTGGGGGGGAAAGCATTGTTTCTGAAGTCAGCTTCCAGGAGTCGTCTAAGATGACAGTAACTCGGTCCATTTCTCTAATACAGCTTTGCTGCTGCTCTGTGCTTTGAACTGTCTGTCCATTGTCTCTGCAAGTTGTTTGTTCACTCTGCTGTGTTTTCAGCATTTAGTTACTATTAGTTAAGCAAGTACTCCATAGAAATATATAGAAAACTAGAATCTTGCATCTCATTAAGGGTGTTTCCTATACTAAATTCTTTAAAATTTGTTCTATTTTATGTGTGCCTTAAAGCGTTACATTCACATTACAAGAAATGAATTAACCTACCTCGTCACTAGGAAAGATGTCTTCCGCCTTCTGAATCTAAAAAATATTCTAGCAGGTAGTTTTTGTTGTTCTCGTGCTAAGATCCCACAAATTCCACTTAAAAGTCATTGCACCAGAGCATCACGAGAGCAGCAGAGTTTTAGACTTGTAGAAACTGAGCTCTTACCACAGCAAAGATCTAAACCTGAAAGCAATTAGCTTAGTGTGCAGACCACGCTACATGATTTCCAAATCAGCATTATTTCTTTTTGAATAAGAGCGTGACTTCTGTCAGTCTTTTCTTATTTTATTTTATCACTGAAGCAAGTGCTTATAAAATGTACCTGCAAGGAATAATGTTACGGGAATTTCACACCTCACTTATCTTTTCTGCATTCATGTCTTTGTTCCTTTTCTTCCTCCTTTCATGATAATTGTTGCACGTATAATACCACCCTTCCCACTGGCACTAAGCAGCCCTTGTCAGTCCACACGTTACAGAGAGCACACGATTGACAGACTGGTAGCAGAGATTTCCTATCCAATACTGAACTGTTTATGGAAAAGCTTGCAAAACTAGCGCCTCTGTTGTGCAGTTTCTTTGTGCCTGCTTGTCATGTTTGTACGGGCAGATAAATACAAATCTCCTAATGCTATTTTTCATTGACTTGTATTTATTTACCTCTCTCCCCCTCAGTGCTAATGGACTTAAAGCAAAAGAGGAATTCCCATCACGGAGGCAGCAATGATAATGTTGAAATCTCGGCAGACTCTGTGACAAAACACTGCTGTACGGAGCTGGGTCTCAGGACTTACTCGACCTCGGCTATTCATCTGCACACTTCCACCCCCATTGCCAGGCTCCAGGGCAGACCAAAAGGTGTGCGCTGCATTCCATATACCAGCTGTTAGTACAAGTCAGGCTACTTCGTAGTTCCTGCTTGGGTGAAACATGGCTTCTGGTGGCATTCAAGTACAAAACCAGAGCACTAGTAGTTTCACTCCTACTTTATCTGGTTTAATTGATCAGATACAGAGTTTCTTTACTCTTATAATGTCATCAGCTGGACAGACCGCATGTGGATGTCAGTTCTCCCGTGGTTCCCAGCCCAGTGATTCACAGCAGTGGTTAGTAGATGGCCGCTCTTCCAATGTTGGCTCTATAAAACCCTCTTGATCATCTTAGTCTTTTACACTGCTAGAATGCATCAGAGACTGACTTGAAGGATTAACCTTCCTGTGTTTAATATTCCCTTTTAAGTTTTGTGTTCTTTTCAGGCTACAATTCAGAGGATAATCTATGTGAACAGTCCCCTGAGGTGGAGTTTGCAAGCACCAGACAGCACGGTAAGCTTGTAGTGTATACGAATGCTCCAAACCTCTGCATTAAGACTTGTTTCATTGCATCCACGTGAACTGTCCTGGAGCATTTCAGTTAAATTAACATGATAGAATGAAATGAAGTAACATGACACCATTTTGGTAATGTGGGTCTAAGTACTTCTATTTTTCTATTGAAAAGCTTTTAATGCACGTTTTCCCAAAATAAATTTTCAAAAACAATACTGATGTTGAGACGAGTTGCCTTGCCCCAGCAACAGACCCTTTAATGCATGTCCTACATATTTGTTGCTTATTTTTCTGGACATTGTTCAATTCCTTCCTTAAGGGAGTGAATCGGCAATAAAAAAGATTCGTGGTGGGGGGTCTGGATGCACGGTGGGAACACTGGTGCAGCAGCAGCACTACCTGCATAGAGATTTGTGGATTAATTTGCAGGCTCGTTACTAGCTCCTTTCAAAGAACCAAACTGAGAAAGAGACAGCAACTTACTGTTGAACTTCTTCGGTATTTACATTACTTTGTTTATAGTTGCTGTAAAAGCAAAACCCAGAACGTACTTCTTTGTGCAAAAAATAAGTGAGAAAACCAAGATGGATCCTGAACAACTTGACCTGAAAAATGAAAATGGTTTCTACTCTGTCCAGACTTTGGCATTCTGTGTATATTATGTTGTTAATGTTTTCAAAGTTAGTTGCACAGGCCCTATTTTCAGAAGGCAGACTGTAACCAAGTCTTTTAGAGAATTGGAGGAACTTAAGATCTGTTTGTTCAACGCTTGTTTTGTGTTTTTCAGTGTCCAGGCCAAACAGTTTAGAGAGCAGTAGAAACACTTCCAGCAGTAGTTCACCTCTCAATTTGAAAGGTAAACCTTTTACAGCTGAGTTCTGACAAACAGGAAGTTAAATTCCATGAAACTATGTGCAAAATGCCATTTCCCTTCCAATTAAATTTGAAAACTTTTGTTTTGAAATTGTAATGGTTATGCAGTCTGGATATGGCTGTCTTGGGAATCAAAACTGCTGGCAAGAAGTATTTTTCTAAGACTGATTCTGGCAAGGGGTGGCTTTTAAGGCAGGCAGTCTTCAGTCTGACTGGCATCATATTGTGGGAAGTATCAGGCCACTCTCAGACTCCTTTTACAACAACAGGTCCCTGCTATTCTTACTCTGTACACAGCTTGTGTATGGAATCTGTGTGGTCTGGAGATCTGCTTTTGCTGAAATTGTGCATCCTTGAAGGTTGCCAGGAGTCCTGACACTGTGGAAAAATCTGCTTTCCCACTGGCAGTTAATGGCTCTCAGATCACACGCAGCCGAGACTGGGCGATCTTCTAGTGGCACAGAGGTGGTAGGGAGGCCTCCTTACTGTCTGTGTTATTCCTGTTCTTTGGACAAGTAGTTGTGCTTGTTTAACACAGAGGCTTAAAGTATGTATTGTAAGATGTTTACTAGTCCTGATTTTTCAAAGTTCTGACTGCCTTGAGTTCTGTAGGAGAAGAAAGTAAGGCCAAAAATGCCACCTAGTCTGTGTGGAAATGGCCCTGGATGATAAAGTTCCTACCTCAGTGGAAAATCTACTGAAATGAGGGAAGAACAGTGTCTTTAGTAATATTTATGCTTCTCCTCAGGTTCCTTAGATCATATCCATGGTAGAACTGAGAGCCTCAGCAGTGAAGATATGGTGCCAAGCAGAGAGGCACCAGCCTTGCTCCGAGACACCTATCCATTTCACTCTGCTTCTGCCGGCGTAAGCCCTAGCAGGAGGCATGAGTCCTCCTCCCACAGGAATGGCTTGATCTCTTATGATATACCTCAGAAGAGTACTCCATCCCAGTCTTACACAGGCAGGCAACGGTCTGCCTCACCTGGCAGCGAGATGGTAACTTTGGAAGAGTTCTTGGAAGAGAGCAACAGGCTGTCTCCACCAAGTGTAAGTAAATAGAGCTGGATAGCGCATCTCAGATGTCAAAAAAATGCTCAAAGCTGATTCAGGGGGGTGAGGGCATAGGGAAACAGGGAAAGAAAAGATCATTGTTCATACACATGGAACTTGCAGAGGACTATTGAATCCTGCAAAATTAATGAAACAGTTCCAACAACTAAGGCAAGATTGACTTTCACACAGCACTCTGCCAATTTATTTTGGTGTATCAGCTATGGCAAGTCAGGCAGATAATTCACTATAAGTACTATGTATTGGATTGCTGGGGCTTTTTAGTATCAAACATTTGTGGTCAAGGTTTCATATTATATCATCAGTTCTCAGCTTCAGGTATTTTTATTTGTGAACTGATCAGTTTTCTGTGTAATTTTCAGCTGCGTAATTTTTCTGGAAATAGAAATAAAACCTAACAGTAGCTTTTAATTGAAGTGCAAAATACGCAGGTGTTCAAACCATCTCTTAATCTGAAAATACCATCAGTGCATTTGAGAGAGAATATTTTTTCTTGCTGAAGGAAGTTCTTGATGCTTTCACCATGCTGCGTGTGTGTGTGCTGACTGGCACCGTGCTGTTGGTTCAATAACTGCAAGAATACGTCGTGTGCTGAAGTGCTTTGTCAGAAATGAAATTATTGTCTTTTACTGCTCAGACACGCTGTACAGTAGTGAGGCGGTACAGTATTGAGCATGTTAATATCTTAAGAACAATTCATTGATAGTATAAGTGAACAGATGGTTCCTGTTTCTTGAATGCCGTGGTAACAGTATTGAAATCAACAGACCTGTACCATTTTATGGCATCAGTAAATTCTAGTCCCCAAATTTTCAGAGCAATATTTAAATATACCTTCTATTCCTTCATTATCCTAAATACAACTGTTAGCTTTTACAGATGTTTAAAATTTAATTTTTCCTTTTTTTTTTTGTGTCTGTAACTACCTGACCACATACCTATTTTCATTCTTTCTGTCATCCTTGTTCCTTTTCAGCGTCGGCGCAGTTTAAATGAGAGTGAAATGATTTCATTGCACCAATTTCTGTTAGAAGCTGATGCACTGTATCCCTCTTGTTACTCCCCATGTCCTCCCTTCCGTCAGGAACCTTCGCAGTCACTCGAATCAGTCCTCAGTCATTCATGTCCCGACAGCGTGAGGCACAGAACAGGCAGGGGCAATAGGAGATCTACTTCACTATATATCCCCAGGGTATATGTTGTTCTTGCTATGAAGGCAACAGCTCCCAACTTACCACAGCTTTTGCTAGCATATTAATACCTATAGAAGCATACTGTAACTCTTAACTGTTATTTTAAAGGCTGCCAGATCACTTGCATGAATTGCTCATAAAGTATTTCCTGTGCTTGTTCATAAACATGCGTGTTTTTGGAGGACTAGTCATTCTGTAATGTTAATGTGCATAACAGCAGTTTAAAGTGAAGTTAAAAATAATCCTAACGCTTTAACATTTAGTTGAGCATAGAAATCTTCCCACTGCATTATTACCATTGATAGTGTTCACCTCTAGCAAACGAGTTTTGTGACTGGAAGAAATGTTTGGAACGCTAGTGAAATGAATATATCAAGCTTTAACATACTCCCTAGAGAAGCGTAAAGAAATAAATTTCATGAGCTTGTTACAGCAAGTTTTTTGTGAAGACAGCATGTCCCTTAACTATTCTAAGCATGCCTCGTACTAATAGTCCAATGGCAGCTGATCAAACGTCACCATTTTTGGATTGCATGGACCATCCCCATGAAATATTCATTGTATATTTTCTTTTACTGCCAGGTTAATTGTCTGACTTGAAATTTGAAAGTTAATTGTGGGCAAGCAATTGTATTTGTAATGATGTTTTGTATGTTTCATTATATTGTACACGCAGCTTTTAACATACATAGTATATTGACTGGGAGAGGCAAGGGGAATGGAGAAGCAATGAAACTCTCCTGTAATGCTAGGCACATCTCCCCAAGGTATTCTCTCCTGTTACATCCCTGAAGTTACAGTAGAGTGTTATCCAGATGAACTGCATTCTGGAAGATGACAGACCATCATTGATATCTGCTGATACCGATGGCTAATGTCATTAATACGATATTGATGTTACAGTGACAGTGGCTGATGTGAAAGAAAGCAAAAGAGCTGCTGCCCACGTTGCAAGTGAAATGAAAGTTTTAAAATTTATGACAATTAATCTGGCAAACAAGGCTGTCGTGATCTAATTATGATGAGCATGATACTCCTTGATTTGGATTTATATATGTTGTAGACATTTTTATCTTCTGTTCCCCACTTTAAATATAAAATCTATGGTTGTGTTTGGGTTGAATTAAGTGGGAAGGAAGATAATCTGAACAACAAAGCTCTGCATGATTCTTTACACAAAAACTGTTGTCATTAATGTGGCCTGTGCATATTTTCTCACACCAGGACACCTCCAGTAACAGAGACGACTTGCTCAGTGATTATTTTAGAAAAGCAAATGAGCCTTCAGCTACTGGGAACCTGCTGATTCAGCCGTCCAGAAAGGATGCTGCTAAGATGCCCACTGGTCTTGTTGCTCCAACTGTAAAGATGACCATCGCCAACGAAGAAGGAAGAACAGCTAAGCCTGGCAATTACATGAAGCCAAACCTCAGACAAGTCAAACCTGAGCCTCTGGCAAACTCCCAGGGGTCCCTTAAGCTTCCTCACACACCACAGCACCAGCCCACCAGTGGGACGCGGCAGATGGCACAGCCTCAGCAGCCTGGAAGCACGAGCAGGAGGAGTACATCACTGAGCAGGGCATTTAGCTTAGCCTCTGCAGACCTCCTCAGAGCCACCGGCCCGGAGACGTACAGGCAGGAGAGTCCTCAGAGGTCAGCAGCAGACTTGCGTGGGGGCAAGGATGCTGTCAGTCAGACTGCTAGGGTTTCTGTGCCCACGAACTCCCAGGCAACCTTAAGAGAGAGGCCACAGTCCGCAAAGGTGGCAGGTTCAACACAAGGCGTCGATTCCCGCTGTCGGCAGCTTGACGCGAGGCGCCTTTCCCTGGCCCCACCAAAGGATGAGAGGCCGCTCTCCTTCCATCAGTTCTCTGCCTCACCCACTGCATCCACCAGCAATCTGAACGTGTCACAACAGGAGCGTGTGAACCCTGGGCAGCACTACTCACCCACATCACACACTCCCTCTAAAGTCAAACCCAAGCCAGCCCCTCGTTCTGGGGAGGTGGCCACAGTGGCCCCTGCCAGAGCTGTTTCCAGCAGCACCGAGGGAAATATTTCCCATGGGCAAGGCCAGGGGGATGCCCTACTTACTAAGTGCCAGGGTAAGCTGCCAGAAGGCAGCGCTGGGACTATAGAGGAGCCCATGAGAGGAGGCAGCTCCAACAGCACTCCTGGGTCTCCGGATCCCCAGGGGGATCAGCAGACGGTTTGGTATGAGTATGGGTGTGTGTAACCCATGGATGCAGCTAGTAGTATGTGTTTGGCATTGCTGGTGTCCAGGGAGCATTTGTTGAGACACTGTGCCAGGTCTTAAAAGGCATCACCTGCATGCTGCTCTGAGTGTTCTCCAGGTACCGTTTCTTAGTTGGACAAAGTACGATTAAGAGAAACAAGAAGCAAAACCCCAGCCCTTCTTTTGACACTGTTGTGCCTAAAATAAAGTGGAAGCCTGAGCTAATCTCATAGCAGGCTTGGTACCTGGTTCTTACAGGTGCTGAGCATTCCCCACTCCAGGAGAAGCTCAGCAGGGTCCTCTGTCATCGCTGCATTCTGCCCCCCTTCTACCTGCATTAAAGAAGAGTTAACAGGTCACATGTGTGCACTGAACCCAGCCCTACCATTGATTAATAACTTGATCATACTGAAAAGGTCATATAAAAGCCAAACTTCTCCCCCAAAGACAGAACCAGACACTTGGCTTAAGTAGCTCAAAGAGAAAGCTGAAGAGCAAAAGTGTGTGGCTTTAGCCATGGATCTGTTCAAATCAATTCTTCTTGCCACAGCCACATTTTATAGGGGTAACATGTAGACTTCAAGGGTCACATCTGAACCTTCCCTGCTGGGTCTGTGTAACACACAGAGGCCAGCGTAATTACCCCACTGCCTTCACTGTAGCTGCAGCTCAGTGGGTCCTTGACTCTGCAAGCCAAGTGGTGCTGCCTTTTGAAACTTGTTTTATCTTTTATACAAACACTGGAACTAATGCAGGCTTTCAGGGGAGATGCCATTTCAATTGGAAAGGTGGCATCTCATGGACAAAAGTGTCTTGTATGTATATAAGAAGCTCAAGTATTGTATAGGAATGCTGTGTAAATTGTATTATTACATCCTTGTGTGCATGACAGCCCACATCCTAAGCAATATGTGGGATTTTGTCTCTTAGAAATCCTTGTTTATGTCTGCAGGAACTTTACTCAGCATAGAAAGCAAAATAATTTTGTATACATGTGAAAGAAATATACTTTTAAAAATCTATTTATGTGCAAAGAAGTTCCTTGTATGTTTCTGTCCAGAGTGTCATCAGCTGCTTATGTATATACGATCAAATGCATATCTTTAATTCTATTTCATGTTTGTAAAGCTGCTTTTCTTGCAATAGACTAAATCCTTAAAAAAATAGTACTTGTTTTGCTGGTTGTGATTTAATCTAGTAAAAGCTGAAACTGATTCAGCTGAGGATGTTTTTGTTATCTAGTATCTAGTAGTCCCATTCTGGAAACTACAAAATTGTTTATAATAAAGATCAAAATAAAATAGATGGATGTTGTACTTTTTTTTTCCTTGGGGAAAAAAACCAAACACAACGAACCGTGATTCATGGTGCTGGATGGAGATCTGTCTGCAATAGCTTTGTGTAAGCCTCAGTATTGATTTGCATCTCTGTGTGGCAGTTACATTTGTTTTTATAACATTGCCACAAAAGACATATCAGAAATCTTTCCGTTTGATTGTAACCTTCTTAATGAAGACTTTAGGAGGATTGATCATGCAAATTAAGTGACTTCCAGGTCACTGTAGAATCAAACCATTAAATTTTTACGCTTCTCTGACCACTTCAGACAATGCCAAGCACGCTGTCAGTTTGACCAAGCTTGCATTTTATACAACCTGTTTTGTGCTTATCTCTCAGGATTCCTTACAAAAGTCAGAAATGATTCATCTTTGAACATGAAGAGAATGATAAAAGCAACATTCTGCTATTTTAATTGCAAACCGTAGTTTTGCAACAACTTTAAAATTGTGTGGTATACAGCAATTTTAGAACATACTGAATATTTTTGGTAAACTGAAATTCTTCTTCCAGAAATTCCCTCTCAACACTGATTCTTGGCCGGATCACTAAAGACTAGTGTTTCTCCTTTGTTTCAGCTCCTTTTTGGAGGCATGTGCTTGATTGCCCTGCAGGCTGGACTGCTGAGGAATTGATCTGCAAGTTATCAGTTCCTGTAGATCAGCTTTTGCTATAAATACCTACCCAGTCACTGACACCTTAGTTGTCATTTTCTGCGTTATTTACAATTATTTACTTTCTCAGTTTTAGTGAGTTGGAATAAAAATGTACTTAAGACTTACAGAGTACCTTTCAAGTATGGGATAATTTTAAATACAGATAATATAACATGGAACAACTGTTGAAGCACACGATGCTGTGGCACTTGGGCCTTCCTGAGAACATTAAAGAAAATTTTGGTATAGGCACCTGTCCTGCCACAGGCTGGTGCAGTCATTTTACAGTCTGCTCAACTCATTTATTATTTTAAATTCTGGTTGATGTGGTGGCTCCCAGGTAAGAGCCACCATCAGGTAAGAAAGGAGGTGGGAGGGAAAAGCTGAAGCCCAGGTCCTTGTCATGGAAACCTTTTTCCTATTCAATATTCTTCAGCTATTCCTCAAACTTGGAAGCTGATTGTGAAGGGAACAGACCTTTTGTGATTTCAGTTAACTGAGGTCAGAACATATAATCTCCAGATGAAGAATTAAAATACAGCATTTACTTTTTTCTGTAACAAGGGAAGCTCCAAGTGTAAGTGCATTGTAAAAATGGCTAGTACTTAGCTTTAGAAAAATAGTACCTTAAGGAATACATGATTGGAAATAATTTCTGACCATCTAGATGTTTGGGGGCATATTAGAAGATCAGCCAAAGGTAAATGACTTTAAGACAGAACATGGAAGAAGTTCTTCAGAAATTGTTAGTTCATGTGAAATGACTACAACCTGGATGTTAAATGGATGTAAAGAGATTAACACATTTATTTTTTATTGTTGTTAAACATGAACGCAGCTGTGCTGAGAGAATTCGAATTGTAGTTTTGCATTTTTAGACAAAAGGGGAAAAAAAAATAATCATTTGTGGTAAGCTTCACCAAACAATTTTATCCTAACAACTGCTTCTCTGCCCATCAGAGTTGTGGAATATCAGATCCTGGCAGCACTGGAGATGTTCAAGGCAAGGTAGAAAACTTGGGAATGGTTTTACAATTGCTAGTACCAGGCAGAATTAAACTGACCTAACAGTGCAGGGTGAAGTAGTTCAGTTACTAAAAATAACAAATGAAGTTATCCTTATGGACGATTGTTAGACTGGAGAAATAGACTGGGCCCTGAAGGTCTGTCTTTAGAGCTGGTACTAGAAGTTGCCATAAGAACTTAGAGAGAATGGCATCATCTGGAAAGCGGAAAAAAAAAAAGATTTAAGAGAGTACTGGAAGGAGTTTAAGGTGACTGGGAGAAGCTATAGCAAGTTTTGCAAAAGTGCATTGTGTTCTTCCAGTCACAACAATTTCTTCAAAACAAGAAATCACATCCCTCCATAGTAGTCACTGTCTTCTCATTGTCTGTCTTCCCCACATCCTTCTTTAGCTCATTTGTATTGCTCCATTTTGCTCTTTGTTCGTGACAAGTGATGGCCAAGCCTTAAGGAAGGACATATACTGTGCTATAAACCACGGTGTATTGGTATTTGCAGTATTTGCAGTGCAAAAGAACCAGAGTTACTGAACAAAATTGGTCCTGTTTTACCTCAAACCAGGACAGCTATTATCAAATCAATCCACAGTCTTGTTTGACAGCTTGTTTGTCAAGACTGTATTGGAGACCATTAGATTTGAAGCCTGCTGTGAGAAGTTCTCTCTGCTGCCTGATTCCTCTTCCAGAGATGCAGAAGAGCAAATTTTTCAAAAACGGTGGAAGTTGCTTCAGTGCATGTAGTTTTCCACACTTAATGTCCAAACCTCCACCTCACTTCTCTTTGCAGGGTCTGAGTGTCATAGTTGCTTTCAAAGTAAAAATCAGAATTGCCAAAACAGCCACCATAGAAACTATATACATATAGCTGTAAGAAGCAGATGTAATTATCACCACATTCTCATTTCTCACCCAGAATTGCTGGTTTAGTATCAAGAGTGGTAGACACCTAGGTTAGAAACTGAGAAACCTGAGCCCAAGTACAATATAGACGATTCAGTTCATAAATCGGTCCTTTATGGAACCGTCTCTTTTGCTGCGAATTTTATTTCATGCTGGTTAAGACATCACAGTAGAAGAGAATTTTAGCTATGGCACTCAGCTTTTGTTGTACATAGTGTACATCTGTCCTCGAGTGGCTTATCTCTTCATGTAAAAGGGCTTATCTCTTCATGTAAAAGGACTTATCTCTTCATGTAAGAGCAATACAACTGATCACCCTGACAGGGTCACATCCACAGAAGCTAAACAATTATACTGAAAATTTTAATTACATTTAATTACATTTTAATTCCCACATAGATCACTTGTACAGTCTTCCTGTTTTATGTAAGGTGTGATTTTTCAAGAATATTCAGGATTTGCCCAACTATTTCCAAATAAATGCACTTTCTTCATGGAACATCCTCAATTTTCCATTCCTGCTGGAACTGTAGTTGCTTAACTATTCAGAAGATGGACAGAGTACAGAGACAGATTTGTTTGCTAATGATGACTTGGACATACAAAGAAAGGGCCAATACAAATTAGTTGGAAAGACAGATGTTTTCTTGTCAGTTCTATTCTCAAACATCAGCAACTGTCCCATCCCCAAAAAATCCCTTGCCAGCTATAAGAGTAAAATCGGCTTCAACATCACAAGCTGCAACATCTCCAATTTTTATGTGCTTCTCCACAGCATCTTTTACTTTGCCTATCCCTAATTCATTTCCTCCATCTCCAACACCAATAAATAAGGAAAAAAATAAATCATAGAATCATACAATGGTTTAGGTTGGAAAGGACCTTCAAGATCATCGAGTTCCAACCCCCCTGCCATAGGCAGGGACCACCTCCCACTAGACCAGGTTGCCCAAGTAATAAGCATGAAACAAATGAGTATGAACCCAGCATACCAAACGAGTATGAACCCAGCTCATCGCTCCATACAAGATGATTTATTCTTTTTCTCCAAAAGTGTCTAAAAAAAGAAGACTGAATAAAATAGCTGAAAGCATCACCTATCACATGCTAACCTATTAAGTGTATATATGCCATACATGCTGTACTGGTGCAGGCAAAAGAAATCAAAATTATCAAGTGCTCATAAACTGCAGACAGAATTACGGTAGTAAACTTTGCTTATGGAAGGCCTTAAACGAGTGTTCTGTATAATGCAGTATTATTGTAAGTACCTTAGCACAAATAGTGAAAGATAGAAAATGAATCCAAAATAAACCTAAGAAATTAGCCTACGATTCTATAGTAAAGGAAGCATAAAACTTCGGCTTGTTACAAGGTTTAATTAAAAAAACAGATTAAAAGTAGCAATTACTGCAGAAGGATAAGCCAAAATATACATACGGACTTTGGCAGAAGTAGGACTTACTGCACTGGCAGTCTGTTTCACACAATTCGCTTTCATTGTGCCATGATGTACAGAGAGCCCAACCCTGTGTACTATTAAGGTTTTCGTTTTTTCTAGTAATTTATAAAAAAAAAAAATGGAGCTAGGTTTTGGGGTTGTTTTAAGTGTCTTATATTCAAGGTGTCAGGCCTTGATTTTTGTTAGTCAAGTAGAAACATTATATATTGTTCAGAGATCTGGACATGAGGATAACACACAAACTAGCAGCTTACATGAGAGATGGATAGTACCTTTAGTCTGTTAACATATAAAAAAAGCAATCTATTATATGGAAATTAACATTTCTCTTTCACCTGTCAGTCTAAATGGCATCTTCTTAAGTTTGAATATTTTATAGCAAAATCCTGCTTAACATCTGTGAACCGGAACAGTGAAGAGCTCCAACTCCTCACTGCAATGTATCGTATTTAAATTTGAAATGTGACTGTACTCAAATGCATACCGTGTGTTACAGAAGATAAATTATAGTATTTATAATTTAAACTTCAATCCCTGAAAATTGATAAATTGAATAATTTCAGTAATTGCATAAATACCTCACATAAGTCCGTAGCAAATTTCTTCTTTAAGTGAAATGGGAAATTATTTCTCAGCAGCAATTTTTTATTTAACTCCTTAAGTCTAAATAGTCAAGGGAAGTGTAACTGAGTGACACAACTGACATAAAAGGATTTGCCATGAAAGAGCTAATCTTTTTTCTTATCTGCTTTAATAATTTATTCACATTTATGCTGGTGTTTGCATTTAATGGTGCTTTCTAAAATCTGTTTGTTGGTAGTACTTTTCAAAAAGTTAATGACATAATCATGGTGTGTCTATCATCATATATAAATATGGTAGTTACTACTGTTTTGTAAGAATCCACACAGCATTTGGATTTTTCTTATATTCAAAAATCCAAAATTTTGCTCTTAATATTCTTTAAAAAGGCTAATATGAACTCTTGCCCTTTGAAGATAATCAACAGTTTCTTTAACTGAAAGATACTAATCTATTTATCAGGATTTGTTTTGTTTGTTTGTTTTGTATCAGCCTTGCTTTGTTTTTTCTTGTCTTAGTGGAAGTCCTGTCACCAGGATGGTTACGCAGTTAGTAGATCTGCTGCTGTGAGTGGATCCCATTAGCATTACACTGGGAGGAAAAGACCACCACACCAAAAATTTTTATGTACCGTGTTTTCTTCTTGCTCTACACATCAACAGAGGACTACATTTTACTGTAGGTTTCCAGAGTGAGATTCGTCTGACAAAACGCAGACATCTACACCTGAGCTAGTCAGCTAGACTTCTTTTAAAGTCAGCAGAGAAACAGACACTTCAAACATTCAGTTCATCTCACCCCAAGGTAGACATCTCAAATACAGACATCTGAATACAGACAAGATGAATCCTCTTCTCCTAAAGGCCAGAGTGCTTTCCAGGCAGAGGAAAAAGAGTTCTGTCAGATCTTCCATGCAAGTTTTCACTGATTACTTGTTTTCTGAAACTACATTCATGAAAAATGCAGGAAACTTCATGCAAATAATTTTTAGCACAGAAGACTGACAAGGAAACAAGTGTCACCACATTTTTTCATGCAGTACTTTGGAAAGCTTTTCATTAGCTCCTACATAAATAGGATATAGCTATGTCAATTGTATGACAGCTGAAAAAAATAGCATATAGTTTTGGTAACATCTCTTGATTAAGAGATTTATTTCAATCTTTTGTGGAAAGCAAGTCCTTCCAACCTCAGTATTTCATGTATTCTTATTTTGTATACTCCTGAACATTGCTGCTTACTCCATGACTTTTTATGATATCAGTACCCATACGATTGGAGCCATTGTTCATGATTTCTCTGTGGTCAGACTCCTAGATCAGAATTTTTTTAAATGCAGATCTTGTTTTAAATGCAAAACTTGACAGCAATTAATCAGCATGCAATAAATGTTCTAATATTTCCTCCCCCCACCTACTAACACAGTACTTCTTGCCACTGAGCACACTATATAAAGGCTTCTGTAAGGCAGAAAACTTTATTTTTTTAGTATGCTTTTCTAGTCTATGAAGTTATCTGAGTACTCCACCCTAGTGGGTGCTGTACAATATTTGCATTTTATTTTGGAAGTAAACATATGCCTCCAAATTCCTACTAACCATGAAGACAGTGACAGATAAACCCACCAGAAAAATTTATCATAATCAGTAGCAATACATTATTGTCAGTAATGAGAGACAAGAGGCAAAGGCCACAGCTCAGATTTGTGCCTTAATAAGCTAGGCTTTGCAGAAATACATTGAAAAAGCCAACAGCCATCCCAAGAAATTGTGATCAAATTAAAGCACAGACAGAAAAAGTTAGCATGATAAGCAAAATAAAAATGTTAACTAGGTAACAAACAATGTAAGAAAAAAATGACATTGTTTTTCTATACATACTCAACTAGTTCTCCTGTGTAGAATATCCATGTACTCCAGTTCCATGGGAGAGCAAAGCAGATACCTTCTTTGTTTTTTGACGCCTATGACTTGTTAAAATTATTTTCTATGCAGACACCTATTTAAAGAAAATTCACAGCAACGGGACACAGTGAATCTGGCCAACTGTTTCTTCTCTTATTCACAAGCTCATGGTAGTTTTAAACAATGACATTTCATAGTATACTTGAATATTCAGAGAATGTTTAAAACAAACTAAATTCTGCTGAACAGATTCAAATTCCCACTGTGCAGAACATGCCAAACTCCCCAAAATCATTAATATACTTTGAGCTGCTCTGGGAGATATTTTAAGAGATTAGGGTATTTTTATTAAGGGAATCAGGATGTTATGTTACATAAGTAGCTGGAGAGACCAAGTCCTTGTATCAACAGTCTAAAATCAGGGACAAAATAATTGAAATTAACTGCAGCAGATAAAGCTTTGAGGCATTTTGCTAAACATCTTTATGAAAGAGAGCTTTTTCTATCCTTATTCAGTCAATCTTTGGCTTCTCTGCTGAGATTGCAAATAGAGTGCCACCTACAGTGCTACTTTTTCCAATGTTGAAAGTTATTCTTTAGGAATAGGACAAAAATTTTAATTAAGTAAAATGTATTACAAGTTTTAAAATAATACATAACACACCAGTGAACTCTTCCGCTATACAGCTTTTAAATGATTCCAATAAAGTGAAATCAGACTACGCGTTATCCCTACAGAAGCTCTCTAAATTTTGTGGAAACATTTGAAAAGCATCACTATTGAGAAGTCAAAATTTCAGTGCTTTTGGTAATATTTAGGAGTGAGTCCACAGCACTACAAGAAGAAAAAAAGCCAGATGAGCAGATGTATTCTGATATGACTGAAATCAGCCTGGCACGGACACTTATTTCTAATTTTGGGACACTTGTTTCTAATATTTATATAGATTATATATCTCCTAACTCCGTTTTGGGCCACACAGTGTAGCACAAAGCATTTGATTGTACAAGGATGTTATACAACGCTTTTTATATATCTGGGAATCCTTGATCTATGGCATATTATTTCAAAACGGGATACAAGTCAGTTTCCAGGAAAGAAAAAGACCATCAACAAAAGAGAGGAACATTGTATTGACAACAGCAATCTTATTAGACGTATTAGTCAAAGCTAATGTAGTTTTGGCAGGAAAATGCAATCCTGTGAAGATTATTATTGTGTAAGTATATTGTCTTAGAGAAGGCACTATTATAATAGCTGCAAACGTGCAATCCCTGCTCAAGTGACTGTACTGTTAAAAGGTAATATAAACTAAGATTCTATCCAGACTCCTGGTTTAACACAAGTGTAACAATCAAAGATAAATGTAGTATTTTAATATTTAATGTTTCCATTCAGTAGTCATTTGCTTTCTATGCTGCCTTTCACACAAAATACAGAATAAAGTCAGTGTCAAAAAACACACTTAGAGAAGCATATGTATGCACACCGATATGCAGATAATACACACATCTGGGCTTGCTTTTTTGTCTTTAAATAACTTTGAAAACAACTCCTTCACTAGATGTTTAATGTCTCCTGGCATTGTAATAATTGCCATCAGCAGCCATCCCAGCATGCTCTATTGCTATCAGGTGATCAAATCTGGTTAGAGATGAGTGAAAAAACAGAGGGAATGAGTCAAAGCTGTGATTCTCACATAACAAACTCTTCTGTTGGCCAATTCTCGTGTTGCACTTGGTTCTACTTTTTGACCATTTGGGATTCAAAGTAAAACTTGGATACTGTTTTGTAATACCTGAATGTAGTTCTCTACAGTTTATTTTCAAAGGTTGATTAGCCTAGTTAGGGAGTTTTTTGGTTTGGGTCTTTAGATTTGGGGGATTTTTCTCTAAGTCTATGGCTATTTTGCTAGTTATGAAAGTAGGCAGACATACTGCAGATGTCATAGAATTTGCATAAGGGTCCACTGAAGACTGCGCTTGGAACCAGCTATCTATCTCCTCAGCCTCCCTGATGCCATCCAGCCTGCTCACTGCCTCCTGCAGCTCGGCCACCTGCTGCAGGAGGTCCTCCACTCTGGCACACCACCTAGGTGGCAGGTCTGCCACCTATCCCTGCCCCAGGAGAAAGGTCAAGGCACCTCCTGCAGCCTCTCCCTTCAGCAGCTCCATCTGGGTATAGACATCAGCCACCGCTGGGGTAGATGGTGCAGAGCCCCCAGCTGCAGCCTTTGCTCTCTGACAAGTGCCCACCATTCAGCCTCGAGGGTAGGATGAGTGCCCTTGACCTGTGCAGATGGTCACAGGATGGTGCCCAGTTGTTGGGTTACGTATCCTTCAAGTCTCCCACTCGGCCGGTGGAATGCCCTTCCTTCAAAGCGGCGCCCTTCCTCTGCAAACTGCCGCCCCACCCCCTGTTTGCCCGCTCTGCTCCACACTCTCCCCGGGGCTGCTTCTCATAGCCGTGGGGGTGGTCACCACTGCTCTGGCGAAGGCCAGACCTCCTCAGCACCTTTCCCCCGGAGCTGCCGGCTCCCGCCGGGTCTCCCCGCTCCCCCGGCACGGCCTTACCTCACGAAAACCCCCTGAGCGCCGAGCTCTGCCGCGCCGCTACGGGCCGGGCCGGCTCCGGAGGAGCTTCCCTCAGCGATGGACCGTTTAGTTTCCGTTAGTTCCGTTCCGATAGTTTCCGTTACGCCGCGTTCAAATCTCCCGCTGTTGCTCCGGCAACGTCGCGCGCGCCTCCTCAGCGCCTCTCCCGAGAGCTGCGGCTCTCTCCCGGCTGCCTCTGCGCGTCTTTCCCTCAGAAAGCCGCCCCCCGCCCCCAAAACCCCTCTCAGCCGCCGCGTGCCGGGGTGGTGGGCGGCTGCGCTGCAGCAGTTGGTGGGTTACACCACATTTGAATCTCCCGAAGTTGCTTTGGCAGCGCCCAGGGGTTGTCGTAGCCTTANGCCCAGGGGTTGCCGTAGCCTTATGAGGAGCAGCTGAGGTAACTGGGGTTGTTCAGCCTGGGGAAAAGGAGGCTGAGGGGAGGCCTCGTTGCTCTCTACACCTACCTGGAAGGAGGTTGTAGTGAGGGGGGGGTGTCAGTCTCTTCTCCCAAGTAATAGGTGATAGGGCATGAGGAAATGGCCTCAACTTGCGCCAGGGGAGGTTTAGGATGGATATTAGGAAAAAATGTCTTCACCGAAAGGCTTTATCAAGCGTTGGAACAGGCTGCCCAGGGAAGCGGTTGAGTCACCATCCCTGGAGATACTTAAAAGACGTGTAGATGTTGTGCTCAGGTACATAGTTTAGTGGTGGAGTTGGCAGTGTTTTGGTTGACAGTTGGACTTGACAATCTTAAAGGTCTCTTCCAACCAAAATGATTCTATGATTCTCTTCTATATTCAACTTGCCATCAGCCCAAACCCCCAGATGTCTTTCCGCACGGCTGCTCTCCAGCCTCTCGCCCCCCAGTTTGTATGCATAACCAGGATGACCCCATCCCAGCTGCAGAATCCCTGACTTGCTCTTCTTACACTTTATACGGTTGGTGATTGCACAGCTCTCTACTCTACCCCGATCTCTCTGGAAAGCCTCTCTACCCTCCAGGGAGTCCACAGCTCCTCCTACTTTACTATCCTCGGCAAACCTACTGAATGTACCTTCAACTCCTGCACGCAGATCATTTAGAAAAACATTCCAGAGCACTGCCCCTAAAATTGAGCCCTGGGGAGCCCAACTGGTGACTGGCGCCAACCTGATGGAACCCCCATTACTATAACTCTTTGAGCCCGACCTGTCAGCCAGTTAGGGTTGCAGTTGGACTCGAGGGTCTCGAGGGTCTTTACCGACCTGAACGATGCTGTGATTCTATGGCTTAATTTAAGGTTGCCCGGTGTGCAGTCAGGGGCCGGACTCCATGATCCTCGTGAGTCCCTTCCCACCCGGGATATTCTGTGATGACGAGATTGCCGCTGGCAGGCAGACGAGAACCAAGGCAAAACGCAGCACCACACCAGCTCCCACGAAGAAAATTAACTCCAGCCCGGCCGGAACCAGTACCCCAGGGCAGCCGAGGGTCGCTGGGCCGGGCTGGGGCCTGCCGCCGGGCGTGCCCGTGATGCGCTCCGGCGCCTGTGACATCACAGGCGACGCGTCACAATGGGGGCGGCTATAAAGGCCGCCAGCGGGCAGCGCTGCCCCAGTACGGCTTGGGCCAGCGGTGAGTGCGCAGGCGGGGGGAGGCTGGGCTGGACGAGGGCCGGGGCAGAAACGTGCGCCCCCGGGGGGTGGGTTCTCACCCGGCATCGAGTGCCCCGCTGCTCGCGGCAGTGCCTTGGGCCGGGCACGGTGCCATCGCCGCCAGCACTGATCCCCTTCTCTCCCTCCTCCTGCAGACCATGGTTCTCATAGAGTTGTTCGCCCTGGCTCTGCAGAGCATCTTCCAGCGCCAGCAGACTCTCAGTGGTGAGCTGGATGAGGAGAGGCGCCAGCGCATGCAGGAGCGTGCAGAGTTCCTCAGCCAGCAGATGAGTCGTCTGCTGCAGGAGGTGGAGCAGAGCGATTCTGCCCGGGGAGCCCTACCCTTTGCTGCCTTGCAGCGCTGGCAGGTCTGGATGGTCGCTGCAGTCGTGGTGCTGCTCTTCGGGCTCTGCTGGTGGCTCCGGAAAAGGAGCCGCCGGCCAGCCAGCAGCAGCAAGGAGGGCACTGCCTCAGACAACGCCCACACCGGCCAGCAAGGAGAAAAGAACCGGCTTGCCCAGCAGGCGCGCACTGTTTTGGCCGACCACCTCCTGGACCTCTCCGAATCCTTCACCATGGTGGAGGAGCTGGTGGATGAACTTCTCCGCATCTGTGGAAAGCTGTCCAGGAATAGTTTCATGCCGCGACTGAAGCCGGTCATCGGGGTGAGTGGCGCCTTAGGATGTTGGAGTCCCGGTGAGGAGGATGCCATCTACCGTCTGCTCGTGCCCCTGAAGCCCCCCCGTGGGCACACCTTCCACGTGGAGCTGGGCACCGCCACCGAGGACATGCCGGCGAGGAACTCCAGCCTCCGCGTCGAGCTGCAGTGCACCTGCATGNGGAAGACTTTCCCTTGGCCAAGGAGGATTGGGTCAGAGATCATTTAGGCACACTCGACACCCACAAATCCATGGGCCCTGATGGGATGCACCCACAAGCGCTGAGGGAGGTGGCAGATGTTACTGCGAAGCTGCTCTCCACGAGGGCCGGGGCAGAAACGCGTGCCCCCGGGGGGTGGGTTCTCACCCGACCTCAGTGCCGGGCTGCTCGCAGCAGCACCTTGGGCCGCGCACGGTGCCGTCACCGCCACCGGGGCTGGGCGCAGGCCTTGCTGCCTCGGCCCCTCTCCTACCTGCCCCCAGCTCCCTGCGGCTCCCAGCCCCGCTGCCTCCACCGCCAGCACTGATCCCCTTCTCTCCCTCCTCCTGCAGACCATGTACTTTTTTTTTTTTCTTAAGCAATGAATTTTGTATTGCATTTTCATTTAATACATATTACTGCAGGACAATGCAGTTTAGTATTTCTAACGGTGCGAAGGAAGGCAAAGAAATGACTTCTGGGGTTGACATTTCAATAAGAGACTCAAGACTTCCTTGCGTTTGTTTATAGCTCTTAATGGATGAATTCTTTCTTGGAGGAAAGATACTGGGAGAGTTGTTAGGTCAGCACCATCTGAGAATTACAGGCAGAAGAGCTCTCTGCTAAAACTCTCAAAACAGGACTGTGTCCAGGGGGAATACCGCTGCAGCACCTTTGCTAAACAGCCCCAAACCATTTCCTCACATGTGATTCAAGGGTGGAATATTTTAATACAGAATTTGGCAGAAAAGCTTCCATAGATGTTTCCCATAGTAGACTGCCCTTCATTCTTCTAAGCATACTTAAAATCAAATTATCTTAAAAAAAATTCTCTCAACAATGTCATTTACTGTACAGATAAATAACAAACAACTCAGTAGGCTACAACTCATTACGGTACAGAATTTCTTCAGAAGAGAACAAAATAGCATAGTAGTTGCCAGAGTTAAGTTTTAAAACTGTAAGTGGACGTGGTTTTAAATAGTGTTGGTACCTACCACCATACTCCCCCAAAACATCCACATCATTCATATTTAATAGTGTTAACACACAAATCACTTCATACAAAAAAAGCGCCAATGCGTATATATCTACTTGAAACAGATGAGGAGAATCCTTATGTAGCATTTAGGTGCTCATTTCTCAGTAGAAAAAGCCCTCTTCATCAATGGCGGGGGTGCTTTTCCAACATCAAACATCATTTCCAGTGGAGGATTATTAAGACAGCACCAGTCAGGTATGCGACCTGTCTGGCTGTAATATTCTTTGGACACAGACCGGCTCCCAAGTATGTCCTGAAGTGCTCCAAAAATGGCTCCTACATTATTGGGAGGAAAAAAAAAAAAGCTGCATCAATTTGATGTACTGAATTTCTTTTTCTACTTCTTCCCATCAAGAATCTCCACTATTCTTTTTCAGCTCTGTCCCAAAAATTAAAGGAATGAAAGGATCTGGCTGCTTTCCTTTTCACAAGCCCAGATAGTCCCAAATTGGTTCCATTTATGTCCCTTGAAAGCAACTGAAAGCAAAGAATCTAGTTTCTGCTGACAGCAAAACTGGCCTAGCTGACCTGCTTCCTGTGACAAAGTTTCCTAGAAGTTTTGATTTTCATCCCTTGAAGCAAACCACCTTGTGTTCACAGGAACTTCCTCTCCTCAAAAAGGGTGTCACGCAATGCCCGTAAGAAGTTTACGCAAGCTGTGAGAAGATTCAGACCACAGCAGCTGAATAACACTGCCAGTGAAGAAAAATATCAGAGAACTTAGTGCACAGAAATCATTGTTTGCTAATCCTAGTAGAGTCAAAAGGTTTTAAAATCAAAATTTGATAAATGTTTAAATTTCAAAGCATATGGAAATAAAATCTACCTTTACAGTTAAAATTAGTTCCTCATTCATACCAGATGGGCTCAGCTTATTAACCAAAAGTTTAGAAAAGCATGAATTCTTATCAACCTCAGAACCTTAGAAGAATTGCTCGCAGTGGAAAGCCCTTCTTTTTCCCCGTAACAGCAGCCAAAATCCATTGCAGAGTTGCTGTATTTGTTATCGGCACTTGGGAACAGCACAGGGAGTTTGCAGCCTCCGGCCTCTCCATAGCTCACAGCTCCTCTGTCAGTAATTAAACTTGTGTTTTCAATAAGCATATCTTCCCTCACGCAGCAGGACCTCACTCTGCTTAATCACTTTACTGGTGCCACCATATGGCGGTAGCCCTGTACTGCACTTGAGTCAACAACTCATCTTCCCCAGCGCTGATGCAAATTGCACATCACCTGTTAAAAGATCCCATAACCTGCAGAGCCATTCTGCCCTCCAAATGTCCCCGAGGGAGCTTTACTCTGCAAGACTTCTTGCAGGAGGGCAAAACAATCCCACAGAGCTCCAATGCAGCTTGATTTCAATAGTTCACCTAAGTTTTACTGCTATTTATTCATTACAAATCCTACTTGAAAGATTTGTTTTTTCACTTTGTACTTTTGCTTAACAGCTGTTTTCATTCTTACCTCCCAGCCAGGCCACACAGTTGGGTTTGGCAGGTGGAGTGTGAATTCTGAAGGTTTTAGTAGCAAGTGCTTCTTTGTATTTCGGTTTCTCTACCAGGTATCTGATTTCAGCCATGAGTCTGTGAAGGAATCCTGGCAACATAGCGGTGCCACCAATAACTACCAAGTTCTCTGCCAACTGCTTCCTGGTGTCTATGGGACACTAATGCAAACAGGAATAATAAAAAAAAAAACACAACAAAACACTTTAACTGAAGTTGCGTGAACTGTCTGAAACGTTCTGTCATGAACAGTTGCATGTCTGTTAGAAATTCAGTCAGTCTTCTCATGCACTTCATTGCTGTTTTCTTGTACTTAGCTGAAACACATCCAACAGAATTTTTTCCCCAGACTTCCCAAGAAAACCAGGCTTAAGGGACTGCCCAGTTGAGGCTTACATGAACATGCTGTGAGTCTCACTATAAAGCCCTTCAGCTGAGACAGGCCAAGACGACAGAGGTATCAGTGGCAGTAATTCCCGTGAGTTCTGGGAGAAGATGTGCCAGAGAGAGGTGAAGCCTCGACCAGTGCTCTCAGAGAGGGAAAAGTTACATACGAGATTGACTCTTTTTAGCTCCATGCAGGAGAAAGGCGATGCAAAAGTCTCAGTGGCAGAAAAGGTTTCTTGCCTCAGGCATCAGACAAGAAGAAGACACAAACACATAAGAAAACCCAAGCTTTGTCAGTTTTACCCCTCACAAACAGATCTGTGCTAAGCCTTTGAAAAAAATCCAGACTTCTGTGGTCCTCTGTCGAGTGGAAATAACTGGACGCTATTTAACACTTGTACATTTAACATTTGTCTTTCCTCTGGCCAAAGAGTGATGCAAGGGAAATGCCGAGAGGTACAGAGGTGAAGGGTCCAGGCACAGACCTTGTTAAACAATATGTTTTCCCAAGGAATTCTAATTGAAATGTTTGTCATGTTATCCAAACCTATGGCTCTCCAACAAATTACGTCTCAGCAAACTAATTTAAATAGCATCAATAACTACAGGCAGTCCACTTTAATTAACATTCATACACCACCATATAATGAAAATTTCCATTTATAGTGGTTTCTAATGCATTTTTTCCTAAATATAATAAGAAATGAAGCATGTGTACATGCCAAGAAAATTTTCCACAATATATCTAATATACCGCCTGTAACAGAGATGTCCAAATTAATTTTATTCTATCTTCGAAAAACCAGCAGTCTGCAGGATGCATAAAGTCTAACTCTGAGCAAAACACCTTGAAAAAAGAAGAAACAGAATACCTGCCATTTCAGTTTAAGCAGTGTAATTTCTTTAACACCAAGTATTAGCTACTCCTTCATCATTACATATGTAGAGCCTCACCCCCAAATAAATGCAAGCTAGTTTACTACTTTCGCTGAGAGGTGAGCGCTATGATTCTTGGAAAACTCTCCAAGACACACTGCAGTATACCAAAGAGTAAGAAAACTATCAGAGTGGATGACTTGCTACCCCACAGACATTCACCACGTGGCAGAACCCTAGCAGTCACGCTGTGCTAAACTTTTAAAACCAATCGCAACCTGTAGTCAGAAGGGTGTTACTCTAGAAAGAGTAATTTATAACAGTGGGTTCTCTAAGGCTGAGGACATTCAATAAATTGTTTGTATAATACAGATACCTGAATGAGTGAATCTAAGATCAAAGTGGCAACAGATGTCTCTTCGTTATCCTGTTCAAACAGTATTTCAACAACGGAGTCTCTGTTGAAAAGACAGGAAAAGAGCGTTAATGAGAAGCAATACTACACTATGAGCTAACACTCACGAACAGCAGGGCTGGAAATAACTACGGACATCCTGCTGACAACACATCGTCATTACTTCTTCTGTCACACAGTCCATGCACCAGGCGGTGCCAACGGGGAGAAGACAATGCCCTGTTCACTTCACTAAACCCGTCCCATCATCCCGCAATAATACTCCATTTCTGTTTTTCCCCATCCCTCCAAGCTGTTCACTCACACTGTGAACTGTGAGCTCTCTGGGGAAGCTGACACCTCTTATTATGGGCTTGCACTGTGCCCAGCACAAAGCCTTAATTTGAGACATTAAAAGCATATGCAAGTGTTTCATTACAATTCAATTTTGCAAAAACGTATGTGCTTTTAGAGCTGAAAATACATCCTCCTAAAGACAAATACTCTGCTCTGGTATTTCTTACCTGATGGGGCCAACTACATGGAGAATCTTTTCTCCATCTAAAGGATAGTCCACGTCTGGAGGCGGGGAAGGACGCTGGAAATAAAAAACATACATGCATTATTTTAGAGGCCAGAAAGGCTACACCCACTTCAAAAGACTAGGATAAGCTTCATTCTCCACCCACCTCAGCACTGCCATCAATGTTGAACTTGGCTGCTTGGATTTTCAGTCCACGTTGGAGATCACTCACAAAACAAGTGCGGACTTCATAAAAGAAAAGCAAGGGGCAGAAAAGAGACTCTGTTGGATACTTTCATCACCAATTCAGACAATAATTTTGATTAATTTAAAGAACACACACTTTAGGGCCTTGCTGGTCCAAGACATTATCAAATGAATGCAAAAATATAGTTTCTACACTTCAGCAGAGTTCAGATGCTATCTAGACCGCGAGTTTAAATGAAACCGACACTGAAACTATGCTAGGATAGGCAAGATTTCTCTCAGATAAGCTACATAAGATTTAAAGACAGACGGACATTACTAATCGTGCCTTCGGTTGCACAAGGTGCCAGGGGTTGTATTCTGCTGTCAAACATGCCACTGTGAGTCTTGCACCATGGCTTCAAATGAGACTCTGCTCATTTTTCAAACAAGCTGTAACCATGCAATATTTTTCCTAGTGCAACTCTTCAGCACTCTAAGAACTCCAGAGGTTTGTTTTTTTTTTTTCTCCAGGCAACACTGACACAGCACAATTTCATTTGTATCTCAGCTGTCAGTATATTATATACTTATTTATATCTGGCACAAATGAGTATCTTCTTCGTAAGTGGCTGTCACAAAGAAACAACTCTTCAATAAACAGCAATCATAATTTCAACCCTAGCACCTTATATCCAGTTCCAAAAGACTGCATAAAAAACAGAACTGATCAGGAAATTGTGTTCAAGTCCAGGAATTAGAAAAGCAACTTCCATTTGACAAAGCACCAGCTGCATTTAAGTTGTTTTGCTGATGGGTTTCTTCCTAATTTGGCCCAAGAGATATATACTAGTTTCTGTTTTCTACAACTATATGTATTTTTGTATCTGCATGTGAAACATTACATAGGAATTCATCCAAGTCCTGCCTTAAAGAGAGACTCTTTTTTCTTCTGGTGTAAATGTAGTCCTTGACTCATCTTGCCTACCTGATTATTACACCAAAATGTCTTTTATACATACTTCTTTTTTTAAAAAAAATTGACTTTAGGGCAATCTGAGCCATCCTAGTTAATTTATAAACAAAATTAACCTAAAATATTCTGTCATGATATTAAGACTGCTTAAATGCTGCATTTGCAACCAAAATGTATCTATGGTAACAGGTTTTAAACATTAGATCTACTAAGTCCCATATAGAGTACACACCGTACACATTCATATGCAGCAAACAAAACGTAGTTAAAAAACACAACATGAAGTTAACCAGACCTGCTGATCATAGGATATATACAATAGTGTAATACACTTTCTGTGCTAGTCTACCAAATGTATCTACGAGCTACGTCTTGAAGACACAAAGGCTAAACGTGAGAGAGGAATTCAACATGGTTTTGTTTTGGCTTTCAAGGAGCAAGAACACTGCAAGTTCTTCCAGTAGGTAAGAGATATGATAAACAGAAACGATAAAATAAATTCATAAAGTATTGCAAATTTGTTATTAACATACTCTACTGCACAATTTAATAAACTAGAGTTTCATGAAGTGTAAAATTTTACCTTTTATATCCTCTACTATGTCTTCTGGAACTGAGCCTGAAATAAAAAAAAAAAAAAGAACAAAAGCTTTTTAAGTAGAAAGAGACATTAAGAATGAAACTATGTTTGAATTACATTTAGTACATGAAGTTTAACTTTGACAGCAGCTTTTGAAGATTTCTAAGGAAGAAAGAATATTAAGAACAGAAAAAACAAGTTTGTCTTCTCTCAAAACAAACTGAAAAATTACTACAGAAATTTTATATTGGCCTTCATTCAAACCTACTGTTATGAGTGGCTTATCATAAAAATAATATACTTGTTTAATACTGAGAAAGAAATCATGGAAGTAGATCACATAAGACGTAGTGAACACTAAATTCATTTTATTCACTGTTAGTATTAATCCACTTTCCCCAGTGCAAGTTCACAGGACATATGCTACATCAAACAGACCTTACCCATCACAGATGGAAGGCTTTGTCCTTTGGCTAATCCTGTATCAACTGTGCACTGCTCCAACAACTGGTATTCCAGCTCCCTAAAATATCACACATGTAGTTAGTTAAACATAGCTATTAACGCGGGCTGATTCTCTATATTATGCTTAAGGGACAGTATTTATTCTCTTCAGTTATATTCTTCTAAATATCAAGTGAAGCAGGTCTGATTTCCACAGCTTTTACTGTATCAACAAAAGCCAAACAGTGGTAACTTTAAAACTCAGATGCTGTCACAACAACAGTTATGATTTAAGTCATGTTCAACAGGAATCTTTGGTCATTAGTCAAAGATGAACGTTCACAAATAAATCATCAGTAACTTGGAACGAGTAACTGTGAACTTACTTGTGGATAGCCTTTCCTCCCAAAGGAAGAGAACCCCAGCAGCTCAGGATTGGAATTCCCTCATATATCTATGCAAAGATCAGGAAATTCTCCTTTTTTTGTTATGAGTTTTCAGTCTGCTGGAACTAAATGCTTTTCCCTCCCAACATTCTCTTGTGTTAACTATTGGAATCGCTTTTTAACTGCTTTTCTCCAAAACTAATTTCTAGTATATAAAGGCTGAAATTATGAACCACCCTTCCCAAGTTTTGAGGGAACACAAATTTAACATGTCAGCTGTGAAGAGATTCCCCAAGTCATGATACCTTATAGTCAAAAGCCAGACTGGCTGATCTGTTCCTATTACTTTTTAGCATTCTTGAAGTCTTTAAAAGTATCATCTTGTCACAACAGCCTTATTGCTGAAAATTTTGTTTGCGTATTATTAAAGGATACAGGCAGCACCAAGCTTTCTGCATATCCACAATCTAGCACCATGGCAGAATTGATCCCAAGTGTCAGCAGAGACATTAGATGACTTGGAGCAAACAAAACAGAAGGTACCTACATGGAAACCAAGAGGACAATTGACAGAAGAGGGAAAAAACAAACAAAAAGCACTGATGCTTTCCCTAAATGTCATATTAAAAGCAAAACCCAAACAATTTTATTTTGCGGTATCCATTTTTAAGTTATCTTTTAGGATAGTGTAGTAATAAATAAAAACGCAACAGGACTCTAAATTCTACATTCATCATATTTGTGGTACATACCAGTGACTTATCTAATAATGAATCTTGTAATGGGCTTGTAAGAAAAGCAGGTGTTAACTACAGAACCCATCTTAAGTCATAGATCAGGTTCCTTATTGTCATTGCTACTGAAATTAAAGAAACTAAAGCACAGCTACTTGAAATGTTGTATAAAGACTTGAAGATGTGAACAGAGGTGCCAGAAAACCCATAAAAGTGTGCCTTAGGACAACACACTGTTGCATACAACCTCGCAGCAGAGGCTATTTAAAACACTCTCCCCAAAGCAGTGTGGAAACTCAAGTCAAAGTTACACGTGAATTAATTCCTTCTCCCAGAATTCCATAAAGCAAGCTTTCTAGACAGCGACAGTTCCTTTAATGGAACACCTTGAAGTGTGAATTAAATGAGCAATTTCAATAAATGCTGCATTTAAGGGCAACACTACTGATGCTTAGCCCAGAGATACAAGTTTTAATAGTGGCCTTGTATTAATATGCCACACTTATTCTTTGCGCCAAAGGGAAATACTAGCCAGAGAGAATTAACCTCAGATCCATATCAGCTGGCTTCTTAACAATTTACAAAACCTCTCCATCAAAATACAACTTTCCAAGTCATGAGTCATTTTCGACAACTAATTTTACATCGGAATGCTTTATCTGAGACATACTTTTTTTCCTGTAAGGGGATTAGGAAAAAAAACCCCAAGTCACTCAAATCTCTCAGCAATTTCAACTCATCAGAAAATTTTATCAACAGTAGGAAAGAACGTGGAAGTTTAAGATCAGTTGGTAAACTGTTGTGGAAGCACAGTGAAGAAGTACTGCAGACAAACTAGTTTCACCACGTTTTATAGAAGAACCTTAACCTTTGTTCCATCTGAATTGAAGAAGTATGGATTCACCTTCCAAAACATTTTCCATTAGAACTAAGCAACAATTAGGTTTAGACTTTTCTTCAAAAAGACTGATTAAGCAGAGAAGATAATAAGTTTCAGGTAAGCTTGTCTCTAAATGAGTACAGCCAGAGGTTAGATCACATGCTAAGCAAAGATATTGACTATGGTAGAAGTCATGAGATTTGCTGACAGAGCACTAACAAGTGTTTAAATATAAATTCTGGCTTCAGGCAGTGCTCAATGGGGATTATTGGATCTGTCTGGAACAGTGCAATGTGAGCTGTATTTCTGTAGAAGCCAGAGAAACCTTTCAGATCCTTGTTAATAGCTCCTATTTTGTGGCCTCATGAAGAGCCAGAATGGAACAAAAATGGCATTTAGTCCAAGCTCTACTTCCCCAGATGACCATCAGCTTGCTCTCATCTTCTTTACGCCTTTCTCATTCTTTTGGCATTATCTTCATTTCTTTGTCCACATCTGGTAGTGATTGTAAGTAAAATTTCTCCCAGCAAGTGCTACGCTGAGCACCTCCAGGAGTTATGTAAAACACGTACCTCAAAATGCTTGAAAAGGACTCTTGTGAGCGTGTCTCTGAAGTGGGAAGGGCACAAGACAGATTCTATGATTACAACACGGCGGTCTCTGGGATTCACCAGCAGATGTCTAAAAAAAGGCAAGACGTGTAAAACAACATTATGAGACCTACCTTATTTTCCTATTCCATTCTCCTCAAAAATCCTAAAAAATTGCACTTAGATAGCATTTTCTACAGCAGATCCCAAAGTCTTTTTCCCAAATTTTAAAGAAACAAACACGTTCCTAAAAGAAAGTTAGGAAAATGAGTTACAGAAAACAAGTTATACAGCTATCTGCCAGCAGGCTGTAGTTCTGAGTATCTGTTACACATTCCTAAATCAATACAAAGAAATGCAAAAATAGGCATGCATAATAGCCATTAATGGCTTGTCCAGTGTCACACAGCGTGTCTGTAAAAGAGGAATAACGACCATAAAGATGTCCTGATTTCAGTGGAAGAGAATGGAATTGTCCTGGTTTCAATTGCAAAGCAATGGTCAAGGACAGGGGAAAAAAAAACCCACACCAGAAGATCTGAGGCACAGAAATTAAGTACTTGTCTTCCTGTGTCAAGCGATGATTTTTACTGTGTAAAAATAAGCATCGGAAGGAAAAAGAAAAGTCTAAGTCCAACTTCATTATTCACTAACTGTACTAAAATACAACAAAAAAATGTATTACTCAGGTAAAAATATTCTACAGGTTAAGATTCCTCCTTCCAAACCGCCGTCATGTGAAAAAAAGAGTTCTGCACTGATAGATGAGCTTTAGCCCTACCAAAATCAGCACAACTCCTTAGGTAATGACTTTCCCCTGTCAAGTCCCTTATGAGTTCCACAGTTAAAAGGCAGCTTATCAAATATTTTTTATTTCTAGAGAGCAACTGATGCTGCAGGACACTCACTCTTTGTAATATAACCTGAACCTCAGCACCACTGAATTTCTCCTGTAAGAACACAGCCAGGCAGCCACCTGCAAAATCTTGTTTCTGTTTTCTTACTCAACTAGACAGCAGCCTCCAGTCACACTCCTCACACCTCCCAATGTACTCAGAAAAGAGCTGCAGAAGGCTTGAATAACTAACATCCAAGTATCTCTTACCTGAAATACAGCATATGGATAAATTCCTTCAGATACGAATATAGCTCTTCTGTATTAATATTATACTGAACAACTTTGACAGGCTGTAAGGTAAAAATATCCAGTCAGCTTAAATACTAGGCAGTGATTATATATACAAAAATATACATATGATATAGATGAGATATTATATCTGAACATATATAATCAGACATATATATGTCTGATTATATATATACTCATTCTTGCCTGATTTGCTCTATGTCCTTAACAATGCATCTCAAACTCACCCAATAACTAAACTCTAGAGTTTATGAACGCTAATTTTTTGTACTGGTAACTTATCTCAACATTAGCTCTCCAAAGCTGCCATCCTCTTCTAGGGGGAAAAAAAAAAAAAAAGCAAGCATAGCCAGGCATAGAAATTTCTCAATAAATGTCCCAAACATAAGCTGCATGGGTGACGAATACCAATTAACATTAGTGTTGGTATCACACTTACTTGTATCTAGTCACAATCTTTTAATAGCAGCAATTATAAGGTAACGAAAAATAGCTCATGACGGACAGAAAACATATCTGCAAATCCTTTCTATACCATAACATTCCAAACACTAAAGGTTCAGGTAAAACAGTTTACCTTTGAGACATCAGGTTTCTTTATTTCACTAGGAATAATGCATCTTGGTCCTGTTTCTCCTGCAAAACCACACCTAAAAGACAATGTTGAAAACTTTATCATTTGGAGTCACCATTTAACATACTAGCCTAGGAATCACCAAAGAGTAATTAATTAGGGATATTTCTGTGACTGCAAAGAGGTATTTTGCATATAGCTTTTCTATCCAGCCATTTTTGATGAGAAAGATTTTATATCTTTTTATTGACTCTCTCTCAGCTGCATTAAACAAAACAAGTTCTTTTTCACTTTTGTAAGCCCTGTAATGCTTGACTCCGATGTGCCTCCTGCTTTCCACTGAGAAGAGTTTTCTGTTTACAGTCATCCACCTGCAACTTTCCTTACTATCTATTACATTTCCAAATACCTTCCTGTGTCCATCCTGAAGCTCTCACTAAACACAGGCAAGATTAAGTTATTGTGTCATCTTTAAATCCTCATTTTCTGTGACGTTTATTTAGAAGAAACAAGAGTTAATGACCACAATCATGCAGGTCCTGTGGCCTATTTCACTACTGACCAGCACCATTCCATCGACACTGTTTTCCTATTTCCAGCTTGTTTAATACTTTGAAATGCATTCCCTTCACAAGTGTCCTCGGTGATTTAAGGCATTACTACCTCAAGATGACTGGTTGCTACTCCAGGACTCCTGACAAAACATGAGAGTTCTGCATCCAACTTCAATGCAACATAATAAAAATTGTAGCAAACCCAAAACAAACTTTTTGGAAACCTATCGGGTTTTCGTAAAGCAATTGCTCTTTAAAAGGCACAAGAACAATAGACTGAAGAAGGCAACTTAAAAACAAAAGACATTTAATATTTGATTTTAAGAAACTCACTGCTTGATGTTTCTTTCACCACTGCCACCCTCATTAAGTACAAGCATCAGAAGAAAACTATGGTAGAAAACACTAGTAGAAAACTACAAAGCTACTGGACTTTGAGCACTTTTAATGCAAAACGTGAATTAATGCTTTATTTTGGTATCTGACAACTGTCAACGTGCTTCTTCAGACCATTTCAGCAAAAAACCTTAAAACGGACACTATTCAGAATTTATTTTTTTTCTTTAGTCTCCCAAACAAAGATTTGTGCAGTCCCAGCGTATATATGAAGTTGTCCTTGCCTGTCATCCTGACAACTTTTGAACTTTTGGTTAATTTTAGCCTCATTTGGAAAAGGACAGACGTCTCTCATGTAATTAAGTTGCCATGTCTTCTACAAGAATTAGGGCAGACCATAGGGTCTGTTTCTAACAGACTCTAAAAACACAGTATTCGGGGAAACGCTTTTGCATGAGAGCATTTTATTAGACAAATAATGCCCATGGGATAAAACCTCACAAGTGCCCCAAATTTGGGAAAAGCTTGAGATCAGCAACACAGCATGAAACCACAAGAAGCTACTTGTGGAATCACTTGTTTCCAGCTGTGAAGGCTTTGTCAAATCCTCTCCATAACTATACCATAGCGATTTCCAGGTAATGAAGCCTGCCTGCTGCTCTGCAATTACACAATCACTGGGGGGGGAAGTACAACTCAATACAAAACCAAGTTTCATAGAAATATAAATACAAAACCAACAACTCCCGCCTCTTTAGCCAAGCAGAGACATACTCAGGGCTTCACACAGGTAAATGCATCCACATGGACACAAGCACAGATGTGGGCTTAGCCTAAAGAAAAGTAGAATACATCTGAATAGGTACTTTTCCTGCAATTACTCTTTTTTTTTCGGTGTGCAAGCTGCTTCCCCAAACAGGCCACTGCAACTCAGGGAGCATTTCCAGAGTATTTTAACCCCGGACACGGGGCCGGAGTGCTTAAACAGCGCCTTTTCTGCGGCGGCTGCACGTACCTGGGACGTGAACATGGGGGGCGTTGGGGGTTTCTAACACAGAGGGGTGTTTTGACGCGGGGCGGGCTTGAGGCACTCCTACGTTTTTGGCCCACGACATAAATCACTAAATACTGAACATTTCTGCTTCCACCCCGAGTTACACCATTTTTTTACCCAAAGCACGAGATTGAAAAAAATAAGGCTGTTATCGTCGGCTTCGTACAGCGCAGATCACCACAGAAAAGGGGTGAGGGGGAAACACCCCCCACCCCCACCCCCGACAATTATTTATCGCGACGGCAGGCCAGCCCCGCAGCCACGACACTGACTCCACGGAGAAGCCTGTCGCGACAGAAAGGGGGCAGGCGGGGCGGGGAGCGCGGCACCACTCACTTGGTGAAGGCCTCGCCCAGGTCTATCACCACGGCGGTCTTCTCCCCACCGCTGCCCAGGCCTTCGTAGAGCGGCATCGCGGCCTCCCTTCGCCTCAGTGCCGGCGCAGCGGCGGGGCCTTGGGGCCTTCGTCCCTTCCTTCCTTCCTTCCTTCCGGCGCGGCGGGGCCTTCCTCCTCCCCGGCGCGGCGGGCTGTCCGCGGCGCCTGTCCGAAACTCCGCCGGTTCCGCCGCGCTTCGCGGTCCTCCCCACGCCTCGCTGCCCGGCCTGCAGCGGTTCAAAGAAGTCGGGAGAGCTTCGGAGGCGGTGACGTGCGCGGGGCGGCGCGGCTTTCCCTCAGCCGCGTCCCGGCGGCGGGCAGGGCCTCTATGAGGGAGAAGGGCGGGGTGAGGCCCCCGAGGTGAAGGCGGGGTGGGGGATGGCGGGGCTGGGTGCGAGGGCGGCTCGGCGCCTGTGAGGAGACCCAGCGCTGGGGCTTCCCCTGCCCGAGTGAAATGGCAGCGGCGACTCGGCGCCGAGAGCTGGTCAAGGGTAGAGCCACGCTGAAGGGGCCGTGCTGTAGGGATGGCGTTCATTGGTACCGCACGGCTGGTTTCTGAGGGGATCGGGCATCGCCTGTCTGCGCCCTCCGACCCTGCGCCAAACCCTCTCTCGCGTCCTCCGTGTCGTGGTTTGGGCCGGACTGGGCATGGAAACGAACGACAGGGGCTCTCTGACCTCTGGAGAGCATCTCCCTTCAGGGAGAGGAGGGAGACAGAGAAAGAGACTTAGGAGTTTAAAAGACAAGCAAACCACTTTAATGACAATATTAATAAAATAATAAAAAATAATGAGATATACACAAAACCAGTATCAAGCTCCCAGGATGATGATCACATCACTGGCTGGCACTGGGAAAATCCCAGACTGGACTCAGTGACGGACGGGAACTGGGCTCAGGAATGCACAGATTGGGATCAANAAGTTGGCTGCCCTTGGGCGTTAGAGCAATGAGTCTAACCCTGAGCCTCTCCGCATACCATCCCTTGGCATCAGCTATAAACATTGGGTCTTACCACTCTGAGAGTGGACACTGTCTGCACAATATGCTGTTAATTTTGGAGAGTTCAGTTAGTTAGAAGAGGCTCAACTGAAAAGTAAAATTACTGAGCAGAAATTTGGTTCTGTTTTACCTCAAACAAGAATGCTCCCAAAGCCCTCGCAAAAGCATAAACCCTCCATGGGCCCTGCGGTGCGTGGTCTGGCTGCTGTGACATGTAATGCGAGAGCCATTTACTATGAAGCTAAACATGTAGGTACCTTTAAGGTACAGTAATCTTGCTCTCAAACAGAAATAAAATGTCTTGGGGCCGGGGAAGGGGGGGGGGGAGCAAAAAAGCCCCATCTCACTGCTCCAAGAAACTGGTGGTTAGGAGTGAAGATAGGAGTTTATAAATACAGTGAGTATGGGAATAAAAAATAAACTCCACCATGGTAACCCGTGCTTTCTGGGTCACCATCTGATAACTGGTAAGACTGGGTCGCCTGTGTCTGATGTGGTGGAAAAACAGCTATGGTGGAAATCAACTGGTTGGATGCGAGTGCTAAAAATCTAATTGGAATTAGTTCAATTTTAGCCATTTTGTGAAAGCATATTGTTGTGCCAATACAGCTGGATTTTGCCTTCATCTGTTATGTTTTCTGAAGGGGGAAATTTATTGCTGTTTGGACTTTCAAAATCACAGAGCCACACCACAAGACACGTTTCGCAAAGTTTGTGAGAATGCTTAGATGGTATTGACATTTCTGCTCTGTAACAGCCATGTCGTGAAAGTACCTTAGCATGAGTTTTTGGGTGTGTGGGAATGGATTCTATAAGTACCTCAGGGTGTGGATGGAGAGATAGTTATCCAAAAACAGACTGAAGAGAGGAAAAGTACATGCCAAAAGGCAGCACATGAGTGTCTCCCAAGAACTAATAAACCCCACAGGCCAGCAGTTCTGCTGAATCTGCCAGTAATAAACTCAGGACGCCAAGAGTTTGCTGCATCTATGCAGGGCTCCCAGCATCAGCAATGGGTTGTCTAACTCCAACTGCATCCCCAAAGGTGGTGACTGCGCTATAGCTGACAGAGAAGAGAGGGTTATTTATAACCTGATGAAACAAAGCACCCTTTGATGGACTTTGTGAACATCCACTTAGAAGCCATTGGTGTATCAGTACAAGCCTCTGTTTCTGGGTAAATAGCTGGGGTTGTCCTTCCAACTGTTGCTCCAGCTGGAAGAAAACTGAGAGAGAGTATGTGTGCATGAGCAAAGTGTGTGATCAGTTATCTACAATTAATAATAACAGCTGGACTCTATTAATAGTAAGAACTTAATCAGTAAAAAGTTTTGTAATTAATATTGTTTGTGATATGTGTCTCCCTGTGACCTGATCCCCCAGCTGGGAAAATGGAGTTTATAACACATGTTGGCTGGTGTAATGAAAATTTGGGATCACTTGAGAAAGAGATTGCTAAGGTAATGCTGATCCCACTCCCAACAACCACCTCCTTTCCCCTATCAATCTTCCCCTTCTCCTTTCCCCACAATAACCACATCTATGAAATCAGCTGCTCTTCAGGCATTTTTTATGCATGCCCAAGAGTGTAACTGTGGCCCTGATCATGTCCCCAAAAGATCTGTCACAGGGTATTTATATCAGCTGAGTGCGCAGGACCCATTTCTTCTTCAGGGAAGCAAGATAAATATTGAAAAAGCTATTAACTGGTGAGTTGGGTCTAGACATTTGCTCATTGCCAGACAGGCAAGCCAAAGAGCCTGAAGTGCTTACGTGCAGGAGGACAAGAGCGCTAATGAACAAGAGGATTTCCAAACTCCCTGAGCTGTGACTGCTGTAGCAGTTTGTAGATGCTGTGCTTTTCACGTGCTCTGCGACGCTGCTGTTCGTCCCACATCCACACTTTCTATTTAAGATCTGTGAAGGTGGAGGTGTGTGGGAGAGTCGGACGATGGGTGGGAGTGATGTGAGACACCAAAAGCTGTCGCTGCCACCATCTGCTCTGTTGCCTGAGCAAACCTGTGTACTAGCCCATCGTTGGGACTAGCGGCTCTATCTAACTGCTTTCTCGCCTGCTTCTGTCACAGCCTTGTCACCTTCCCCCCTTCTGGTCTCCCTAAAGTCACCTGGATCACAAAGTGGGGTCAAGAGCTGAGAAGAGAAGGTCCATGTGTATGCAGAGCTGGAGGAGCAGGAGTGCAGACTGGAGGAGCTGAAGCAGATGGGGCATCCTGGAAGGGCTCTGTATCTCTGGAGGACATGCAAGGAATCCGGGCAGTGCAGAGGGAATGCAAGAAAGGTGTGAAAAAGGGGAACTCCACAGAGACAAACTCAGGGGAGACTCCTCACAAAGCCCTTACATCCCTCATAAAGCACGTATATCTCTCCTTCAGATACTATCCCACGACTCAATATGAGCACATGCACTCTTCATACGACCCCTTGCCAGCTTCCCGTCCTGTCAGCTACCTCTCCCTGGAGAGGAAAACTGAGGAGCAAGAACAAGGCTGTAGTGGTGATGTGAGATGCAGAAACAGTGATGGGACCAGCACGCAACCAGTGGGTTCTGGAGGAGGAGGAATCATTGCCAAGGCAGCAGCGGAGGATGCCGACACATGAAAAAATAAACAAACAAAAGCCTGTAGAAATTAAACACTCCGACACAGAGTTCAAATTGCCTTATGATTTCGTGTGGTTTTATGTTTTTAATGTTTTTTTACATTATGTTTTGAAGGTTAGTGTTTTACGCCCTTCCAGAATATGGAAATGCAGCTGAACTTTAAAGCATATGAAAACAACGATGCCGAAAATATGTTTAAATGTCATTCTCACAACAGAGCCTTAACTCTGCCATGTTTGAGCAATAGCCCAGTGCTCAGTTAGAATTACACCTGACTGAGCTGGGAATTGTATTAAAGATGCTTTTCTCTGTTTGGGCTTTCTGTTGGGGAAATGATCCCAGAATTCCCCAAGTTACTACCTGGAGTGCTGTCTGCCATCTTTGGTTCTTTCAAGGACAGCAGGAGGAAAGCCGCGTGGTTAATGTGCCTGGTGAGAATATGCTCTCGTTGACTTGTGAATTTTCATTCTTTTCAATTCTGTAAAATGCTCCTGAATATCTTTCTGATAGGGGTCTTAAGAGGGCATAAGGAAGAAGTTTTTCACTTTGAGGGTGGTGAGGCACTGGCACAGGTTGCCCAGAGAGGTTGTTGAGGCCCCATCCCTGGAGGTGTTCAAGGCCAGGCTGGACGTGGCCTTGGGCAACCTGGTCTAGTGGGAGGTGTCCCTGCCTATGGCAGGGGGGTTGGAACTCGATGATCTTCAAGGTCCTTTCCAACCTAAACCATTCTATGATTCTATGATACTATGATGTTGTTGCTCTTGAAATACTTGAAGTCTAAAAATTGGAGTAGAAGTTTAGATAATATATGATTAATTTGAAGTCTAACCATGATGTTTTCACCACCTGTTTCACCCCCAATTCTCACTGGTTTATGATCTCTTACTGTGCTGTTTACAACGCTATGCTTATGTTTTAAATTCAATGTTTTATGTAAAAATAATGACTTAGATATGTTTCACAAAAATCACGGGCCGTACTTGAAATACACAGCCCATCGCTTCCTCCTAAATGTATTATCACTGGGTTAGGAAAGATCAGAGTTTACTGCTAATCACATCACCGTCTTTATAGTCCATTGGAAATCTTTTCTTAAATTACATTGATCAATCACAGTTAACATGAGTTCTGAAATGCAAGCTGCAGCTTAAAAGTGGCTTAATTTAATGGATGGTCTTTCCAGAGCCTAGCAGTTATTGATAACAGAAGACAGAGACTTAGAAATGTGCCAGGGTTTCATAACAAAATCCATCCACGCCGTGCTGGTTTAATCAAGGAAGCTGCTTGCATAATGTGAAAAGCGCTCGCGCTCTCCCGAATATGTAACTGTTGAAGAAACAGATGGTGATGCTAACCCGTAAGAATCAGACTATAAATACATTCAAGATAACAATATAAATGAAGATAATTATTCACAGTCTAAGGAGATGGTAGGACAATTAAGCTAGTTAGTAAGCAGAAGGTTGAGGGGAGTAAAAAGCAGGATCTCCCTAACAAAATAAAAAATTATTCCCTGAATACAGCCAGTTCCTGCAACTCTTGGAAGCGGTAGTATCCTCTGACAAGCAAGGAAGAGGTCGCATAAGTATATAAAAGTACAAGACATTAACACTACCCCATTGAAATCAGTGAAAACTCTCCGATTTATATAAATTCTGTAGGACAGTTCCTTTTGACTAATGCAGTCCTTTTCTTTTCTTTTTTTCTTTTTTTTTTTTCTTTTTTTTTTTTCTTTTTTTTTTTTCTTTTTTTTTTTTCTTTTTTTTTTTTTTTCAAGATCCTCTTGGTATTCAAGCCACCGGCAGCAAAAAATCTTTTCGAATCTCATGCAGAAGCGTTATTGTCACAGAGCAGCGCCGTACGCTCGTCTGCAAGGAGCGGTGGTGAAAGCGATGCTGGTGCCTCGAGGTGGCAGCTACAGAACTATCCCGGAGGGTTAAAAGGGAACGTTTTTCATAAAGAAAATGACTTTTCTGTATGAGTCCTGAAATACGGCAGCTCTCAGTTGAATTAATCCCCGCAGTGCCCTTGCAAACATTGAAAACATAAAAGAATGTGTCCTGCAGCATAAACACTGCAGGCCCGGCTGGGTACGGCATGGAGGCGTCATGCCCAGCTAATATTCTGTTCCCTTTAATGCCGAAATGCCTGTCTGGACCCCTGCAGAGACTCGGATTTCAGCTGAACCCTATGCATATTTCAACAGCAAAGCATTTTTTTTTTTCTTCATCATAAAATAAACAGTCAGTCTTTTGTGTCCCTGCACTTGGATGGCTTTGCCTGTGTACTCGCTTTTAAGGCTCCTTAATCCCAAAATACAGGCTAACTGAGGCACGTACCCCTTTTTTTCTCAAGTAGTTGCATACTTAGGGCCAGCTTTAGACATAATAAAAGAGCAATTGCTCAGAGATCTGTTGTAGCTTCTGCAGCTCTCAGAGTGTCTCTCAGCTTTTCCCAGTGAACGCATTCAAGGGGATCCACTTATCAGCTCTCCAGAAGGACAAAGAGGAAGAAAACCCATAGCCTTTCTACTGCTTGGGGTTCTGTTAACAGCTGGACCTGGATCCTGCTGTAGGATTTCGGCTTAATTGATTTGAATATTTCCAACACAAAAACGTGTATTTCTCTGCTCATAACTAACCACAAAGTTGTCTGTACTGCCCTAAAAATCCCCCCAAAGGGGAATAATGAAAACACTGGTGGTGTCTGGATGGAGAGCATCGCTGTTTCACGCTGAAACACAGTCTGCCTCCCACCCAGGTGTCCTGAAACCACGTGTTACCCGTGGCAAAGACCCCATTTGCCCCTGGGCTTGGGAGCTTTCAGCCCCTCTTCGTTAGCAGTATAGGATTATACTGTGAGTGATGGAGTGGCAGTAGCAAAACTGCACTTCTTTAAGACCTGTGGATTCAAGGGTTTGGTTTAATATCAAGTTTTGAGAAGCAAAGGAAAGCTGAAGTTTTCAAAGTCCCGCTGGGTATTATCTGAACAACTATATTTAAGAAGTTGAAGAAGCTGAGGGTTTAATGTCAGAACAGTGCTTAGGGTTAGCTTGCTTTGGGGTGGTGTGTCAAGTGCTTTTTTTATTTTCAGCCTAATTTTGTAGTGGAGTATGTAGGACGGGGGAAAAAAATATCCAAGCGCTACAGGGAATTGACAGATGGTTCACGTTTTAGCTGAGACTCCGATATGCATGGGGATGGCTTCCTCAGCACTTTATTTCTGGGAAAATTGTAATAGGCGGTGTACTTTGATATTAACTGCATTGATTTTGTTAAAGGATATGAAGAAGAGCGAGGGCTGCACCGTGATTCAGTTATGGAGGTGAGCATTGGTCCTCCTGGGCTGTATTCCCAGAGCAACTGCAACTGATTCCCATGACCTTGGACCAGTCAGTGAAAGTCTGGTTCTACTCTGAAAAGTGACAGTGTAAAAATGGCACTTTCCTACTCAGCAGATCTGGTCGCTGTGTGCTCTCCAAGTCACATCTGCTGACTTTAGTGACAAAAATACGTTTTTACGGCTTTCCTGCTCTGTGAGCACTGCAGAATCACGAGAGCTGTGAAAGCAGAAGCTGGATCCTGTGCCTCCTTGTAGGACTAATTACTATAAATCACAGCCAGCAGCGGGGCTGCACTGGCATCATTTGGCCTTGCACAGCTTTTCTGTTGGTGCCAGTGGTAAGGAACAGGGAAGAAAGGAATCCAAGTTGATTCTCTTGGTTGAGTTTTAATTGCAGATGGCATTTATCAGATTTGCAGTTGGAGGAAAAAGAAATCTGTTCATCTGTAAGATGATTACATTTGAAATAATTGATTGGCCATAAACTTCCAGATCTTTTTCAAAGTGGACCCTTTTTAAACCTACTTTCCTCTCTGTAACAGGGGATGCTGTTCTCGCTTTCCCTGATTTAGTCATTGCTGCTTCATTCTGATGTCTGCTGTTTAATGGGAAGACCAGGTCCCCTTAAAACTGAAGCTACCAGCTGATGTAAAGGTGAATTCTGTGATGGAGACGTGCACTGATTTATGTGCTGGATGTCCCCAATATTCAATTTGGGAAAGTCATTCAGCAGCAAAATTAATGGTAACTATTTTAAAATTGTCTTTACCTTCCGTGGCATGTCCTGACATACTTAGGATAGCTGATATCATCTCATCACCGATGCCAGGAGTAGCGTGGTAATATGCAGTACTCTAATGTCTGGACAGTGTTTTTTTAGTTCATTTTATACATACAAAATGTGTCTTCATGTCAATTTTTAAGTGACCCAGTCTCTTAATTAGGACATGTTATTTGTACTTTTTGAGTTGTGCAATAAGGCTGCAACAGGAATATCACCTTTTAAAGAAATCCAGTGTATTATATTATTACTTTATACAACAGAGTTTGCTGTTATAATAATACACAGATCTTATAAGGGACTCTGACAAAAAATAGGTATTGTTGTTTTCATTTTACAGATGGGGGAATGAAGGCAGAGCGCGGTGAAGTACGGTTTTGAAAGTCATCTAACAAGTCAGAGCTGGGAATGGGACATGAGTCCCATGCTCTTTACCAGCTGTGCTGCCCGCATGGAAAAATAAACCAGCTTACATCTGAATTTAATCTCTGAATTTTGCCTGAGGGGGTGAGAACTCTCTGAAGGACAAGACCAATAGAGGATTGCACTGAAATGTCTCAAACCGGAGCATTGGTAAGAAGGGAAAGGAATGGATGTTTCTTAACTTGCTGTGGAAGTGGGGCCGGTTTTGTCTGGTTACGTATACGCTCTGTGGCATACTCAGCTGAGTTAAAAAGTACTATTTCCACTTAATAAGCCATATAAATGAATAACAAAACAATGCGCTCTGGTGATTTCTGATTTCTGCCTCTCTCATCATGCCTCCTTCTTTCAGTCTGCAGATTTTTTTTGTTGATAACGCAGAAGCCTGTGATTTTGGCAGGTATGCAGGGTAGAGAAACTTGCAGTGTATGGGGAATTTGCAATTTCAGACAGGGAAGAAAACATAGATAACCAGCTATTTTTGTTACAGTGATTATCAGTGAAATATTTAACTTTGAGAGTATACAGTGCCAGTCTGGGTTCAGAGTCAGTCAATGACAAGGGGGAAGTGAGAACCTCTCCAATCTATTAAGTGCTCTGCACGCCTTAGAGAAGACTAGAGCATCGGTTACACATGCTTTACATTTTAAATAACTTTCCTGATAATTTTAAAGGTTAGATAGAAAAGGGGTTGAAAACAATATCCCTCATTCTGAATCCCAGGTCAAATGTTAGGGGTGAATTTTGTAGTTACTAAAGCCAAGCCCCTGGCTCCAGCGTGGTGGACTCATCGCCGCCGGCTCTGATTTCTAGCAGGGGGGGTCTCTGTTGTCCTGCCCCTCTCCCCGCACACGGATGAGTGAGCAGCTTGGGAATCAATCCCTGACCCGCCACAGCGGGCAGTGCTGCAGTGGAAAATAAGCCCTCATTGATTTCGGTTTGCTGTGAAATCTGGCTACACCGTTAACTTCAGAGGTGGCACCTCCTCCAGGGCTGAGCCATCCCCTCTTCTCACTCAGAGCCCTCCACCAAAATGAAATGGGCGGACCAGAAGATGAACCTGTGGAGAGTTTTGGGTCCCTAATCTGGGAGTTAATGGTGTTTAAAATGGCCACAAAAATGCAGCTCTTATTCTCCCCCCCCTTGTCTCCCTTAGAGGAGACAGTAAACACCCTTTCTTTTCATATATTTGTATTTTTTTAGAAAGCTGTTGCAGCACAAGAGATATTGATTCATGAATAATTTCCCAGATTTTACAATTCATAGATGCAAAGCCAGAAGGGACTATTCCCATCGTTTTTTCTGACTGTTTGCTCCGCCAAGCCTAACTCGGAAGTTCTTGCTGATGTCTTTTGCCAATGACTGTTTTTATTGCTGATACAGGCATTTTTTACACTTTATTTTCAACTTATGCAGAGGTTAGCAATATTGCCCTGAAAGAAATTGCCCTGACCTACAACAAATCCATCTTTTAAAAGTTTTAATATTGGATGCAGAATGCTACCAAAATGAATTGGGTTGGTTCCAGTTTGGTTGAAACCCAGTAGAAAACTTAGAGAAAATTTTTCTCTAAAATTAGATAGGTAAAACATTGGGGTGAGTCTAGCAAAGAGAACAAGCCACTAATATAAATGTTATTTCTGGTAGCACAACAAACAGAAAGAAAAAAAAGGAACAATTTTTTTATGAGAAATATCTCAGTTTTCCTCCATCAGTTCTTTTATGTTCATAGAATCACAGAATGGTTTGGGTGGGAAGAGACCTCTAAAGGCCATCTAGTCCAATCCCCCTGCTATGAGCAGGGACATCTTCCACTAGATCAGGTTGACCTTGGGCGTTTCCAGGGATGGGACATCTCCCGCCTCTCTGGGCAACCTGCGCCAGTGTCTCACCCCCCACAGCATAAAAACCTTCTTCCTTATATCTAGTCTGAATCTTCCCTCTTTTAGTTATTACCCCTTGTCCTATCAAATGGGTGTTGTTTATTTAGAGAGCCCAGTGTTTGGCAAGTATGAACAGGTTAAATCTTAACTCTTTTATGCGTGGAAGAAAAAAAAAACCAAACCCAAACCCCCTCATTTTATAGATTATTATACCAGAGGGACTCACTGATTTACTTCACGGGATAGAGCACACTCATAGCAAAGTCAGGATTTTGACTCTCCTCTCCCTCTTCTGTATCATTCCACTATTCCCTTCTAGTAATTCCCCCCAGATCTCTCTGCCCCAACCCCTTGCTCCTTTGAAAGAGCATTATTTTTGGTCTTTTCTCACCTGTCCCTGCTCACTGCAAACGCTTTGCACCTGCTGCAGCACCGCTCTGAATGAGTCATTGCCCACCACGGGGTATAAAATCCTGCGTGCGGAGCTGAGTCCTTGTGGTGCCCCTCACACCAGGCTGAAGGGGGAGGTGAGAGGGTAAGAAGCTGGTCTTATCTTTTTGGTCATTGTTTTGGATCCTCTTTTCATCTTTTGGAGGTGGGGTATGGGCTTCTGAGCTGCTATTTGACAAAGTGAGGTGATATGTACTCTAGGACTTGATGGTGTAAAGGGTTTTTTTTATTTCTGTTGTTAGACTAGCTGTGGAGTTCCTAGGCGGGGGAAGGCAGGTGGGAGGAGGGAAACAGGAGTGAAATTGTTTAGCTTTTTTTTTCCCTGGCCAAACAGGCACTTAAAGAAAAAAAACAAACCCAAACAAACTGAAACAAGCTTATGTGTGGGATGTTATTTAGGAAGACCTCCTCCTTTGCAGAGAGAGTATTAGGGGAAGGTGACCTCTGCAGCTGAAAACACTGGAGGAGAATCTGTAATTGATGGAAAACTACTAAGGGTGCTGTAGGCCTTAGGGTTTTTTTTGCATGCTCTTGCGAGCAGAGAGAGGCAGCCTCTTGGGTTCCACTCTGATCGCGGGGAAGAGTTGGGTGCGTGGGCTGAGGCTCGCACAGGGATGCTCAAAGTTCCCTTTGCAGCGGGCGACCCTCTCCCAAGTGCCGCGGGTGGCGTGGACCACCAAAAAAACCCAAACACCCCACCGTGGGAAGGTGGGAGCCGGGGGCCGGGCGGAGCGGAGCGAGCCGGCCCCCGACACCGCCCCGCCGNGAGGAGGCGGCGGCGGGAGGCAGGTGAGGCCGGGGGAGAGGAGGGGGTGAGCTCCCTCCGCTGCGACCCCAGGAAAAAGGGAGGGGGGCACAACCAATACCCCACCCCCAAGGCGAATTTGCCCCGTCTTTATTCATTTTTATTTAATTTTTTTTTTTCTTGGTAATGATGCTCAGCGCATCCTCGGCGCGGCTCTTTGTTCCCGGCGAACGGGCTGGTGCCTGCAGCCCCGGGGGATGGAGAGCGGGGGGGGGAGCCGGGAGGGTGCCGTCCTGCCCCCTCGGAAAATAAATCCGGGGGGTGGGCGTGTGGGGTGTTTTTTCTTCTCCTGGTGTTGGGTGTGTGTGTGTGGGGGGTGACCACCGCTGTCCCTCCGTCCTGCTGTGGGCCTGGGCTGGAGAAACCCCCGGGTGGGTGGTTGCACTTGATCCGTGTGCGTGGCGGGCAGCTGTAGGGGAAGGACGCACTTCGGGGTCTTCTAAGCTCACCTGTAAATATGACTCGGGAGAACAGGGGGATGGACCTGTGCTCTGCAAGCACTGGGTGTAATCAAGCCTTGAGCCATCCCTAATCCTATTCCCTGGCTAACAAGCAGGTTCTACCCGAGCTAAAAAGGCCTGACAAAGTGTATTTAATCTGGTCTTAAAGCATCACCTGCAGAGACTACTCGCAATCCTACAGGAGATCTACTGCATGGTGTTGCTGTCTGCGTTAGGTGAGGTGCCGAAATTTCTGAGTGTTTCTTGCTGATTGGAATCTGAATGCTACCTCTCTGTTCCCAGTCAGTCTGAAGAGCAGCATTTCCATCCTTCTGGTGTTTGAAAACTGCTACACCCTTTGGCCTCATTCTTAAACCCCCCGCACCCCCCCCATCTTTTTAATCCCTCAGGAATTCGGTAGACCTCTGACTTCTGTGTTGCTGGGGACCTGGCACGGGTCAGAAGCCACGAAGAACTATGTGGCTTTTACTTGCAAATCTGAGGGATTTCCATAGGTGGTCTGTGCTGTTCTGAACAAAGCAAGGGATTGCTTAGTGGTTGGGGGAATAATGTCTAAAACATGTCATGTCTCTTGCTTCTCAAAGAACTGCTGCTGGAACACCAGTGCTGGAAGTGGAGGTGATGTATTATGTATTAAGGTGCCTCACTAGGACTCATAGGAAGCTGTCCTTACAGCATATTAATATCTCATTTATTTGCTTGTAAGGATTTGCCCTCAGGTAGAGGAAGATGTGGCCCTCTGATGCATGATTGTGTCTACATAGTTTTGCTCATCCAACTTGGGCTGTGGCGGGTGTGGAGTTGTGTCGCTGTTTGGGATTTCATCAAGAGCTGCTGGAGAGGGCTTAACTGGTTGAGGTCTGTTTATCTGAAGTGTGTCTACAATTCACTCGATTGAACTGGGCAAGGACATAATATAAGATGAAGTGAAGGCATTTCTCAGCTTGTGGGCAAAAGTAGGAGTTGGAGCTCTGCGGTGTATTATCTGCTGGCTTTTGTATTCAGCATGGGTAATAAGGCTTGGATAGCATACATTAGCACTCCGGTAACATAGCAGTTGATTGCTGGCAGTTTCTTGACTTGTATGTTTTGGCTAAATCTTCACATTAAAAGATTTGCAGCAGGTTAGTCCATTTCCCTTATCAATCAGCGGATGAATTGCTGAGCCAAGCACATCCAGGACTGTGCAGCCAGTCAAAGCTGGCATAATCAAGCTTGTACTCGGAGGTGTGAAAAGCTGTGTTCTGCAAAGACTAGACAGTGATTTTTTTTCTGAAGCTGACCTGATAATCTCCTGTGCTCACTGCTATATGATGCATGCAGCCACTTCAGCCTCAGCGTACAAGTGTCCTCTCTGTGTGGGAGAGGGATTGTGAGAACAGGGGTATTAATTCAAGTGAGTTAAAAGCTTGATGCTTTTTTTTTTTCTGTTTCAACAGTTCAGGAAAAACACAGGCAGAACTCAACAAAGGCAGAAAATAACTGCAAAGGGGTCTCTTGGGTGTTTTCTCTAAGTAAAGTGGCTGGGTGAATCTCTAAAAAGCCATCCTAGTAAGTAGCTGTGCACAACTGGGGCAGAGGGGAGAGTTTCATCCTTTGCAGCACATGTCCACAGACTGCTGGTCCACGTAAGGAACAGCTATTGAACAAGAGAAATCTGGTCTGCTCTGTGCTTGTCCCCTTCAAGCCTGCCCTGTTGGAGTGACCATAACAGCCTGGGGTTCCTTCTGAGCTGGTTTTATCGCACCTCTTAAGAGCTGACTCTTCAAATGGGTCTCTCAAATTCACAGAGGGGGTTAATGGTTTAATAACTATTGCCAGTGCTGATTGTGTGGAGCAAGGAAGCAGCCTGGTTTGGGAGGATCCAACTGAGTGTGCAAGACTGCTTTGGCTGGTGACCAATTTGTCTTTATTGTCCATCACCTTAGTGACTTGTTCACAGTAGTAGGTGCTTCTTATTCTGATGGGCAGCTTCTGGAAATGCCTGGTTTTGGCACCCATTTGTAGCCTAGAAGTTCTTTGTGCTCCTTTCCAGCCTACCAGGTGTTAAAAGGAAACTTAATTTTTTTCCATGCTAAAGATAAAGCTCCTTGGCTGTCTGCAGTTGTGCTGCCTTTGCAGCTTGGGGAACTGCATCTCTTGGGATTTGTTGTTATTAAGTGCAGGGGAACTAGCTGGTGGTGTCTCTCGCCCTCTGCACTTCCTATTTGAAGCAAGGATTAGTCTTCCACCCAGAGCCTGGCCAGTGCTTGGCATCTGTCCTGCAGGGCTTTGGCTTGGAGAGTGCCAGGTGACATCTGGGGACAAGGAGTTCCTGTGGCATGAAATACTGAGTTATTCTACAGCTTCAAGCTAGTAACGAAAAACCTAAAGCTTACTATAGAGGAGGCGCTTGGTCAGGGCAGCGTGAGCCTGCTTTTATTGCTTGGCTGAAGCTGTAGAGCAGACTGATTATAAAAATAGCCAGATGGGAGGATGAATGTATAGCCCAGTGCAGCTTGAGTAACAAACCGCTCTGTGGCCGGCTACCTGCTAAAACCTGGACTGCTTTTGTGTTAGGTGGAAGTGCTACAGCAAAGTGTCAAACTCTGCTTAAGAAGATAGCCAGGTCACTGCTGTTCATACACTGTCTAATCCAGCCTCTTCCTAAAGCTAAGTAGATCTTAAGCTCTGACTAATCTTCTTTGAAGCGTGAACTTGTGCCATTATCCTGCAGCAAGCTCCACTGCCACTATCTCCAGCTTTCACTGAATGCAGCGGTCTAGGTTAGCTTAGATCTAGTTGTGGATTTTCTGAGCAAATAATGCTCCAACATAATTTTCACCCTTTACAAATGTATAACTACAGTTAACAGAGCTTTTCAGACTTGGGGGGAAACAGTACGAGGCTGCCCAAAGTACCCCAGGAACTCTTGTGTCAGGCTAGTACTGACTGCCCATGGTATCTACTAGCCAGAAGGAGGAAAGGCTCTTAATGCTTTTTTTTTTTAACATTTTAATTAATGGATTCGAAAAGCCAGCCTTCTAGGGAGCAGCTTTCCTTCTTGTTCACTGACAGTCCTGATCCCAGTAAAGATGGAGTAAGCTTGTTGGGGAAGAGAGATTAATGTTTCAGCACTTCTGCTCACCGCCTCCTGAATGTCTCGGGCTATTTGAGAACCAGAGCTAAAAACCTACAAATGTATATACAGATGCATAATGTATATGACTGCAAGAGAAATGCTATGGCTGTCTTTCAAGTGCAGCTGGAGTTCTGTTTAGGTTTAACCACTGGTAAAACTACCTGCACAGCCTAAAAAGACTCCTGACTTCCAGAGAAATTGTATTTAGATCCAAACTGTTCTTTACTTTAAAAAAAAAAACAAACCAACAACCAAACACCAAAACCCCACCTCTTGATGTTTCAATATGTCTGATCTTAACTGGCACTTGCTAAAGGAGTTTGAGGTGAATATCATTTATATTCATCAGCATGACAAGGCAGATGCATGTCATTGGGCACTATCAATTTAAGTTGCATAATATACTCTTAGTGCTTTTTAATTACCAAAGCGCATGAAGGATTAGCCTGGAAGAATAGCTGAATACTGTCAGTTTTCAACTATCTCTTTTGGCAGGCAGGGTAGAGATAGAAGGGTGGCCACCCATCCTCCAGAGAAAGGAGATGCTAAAAATAAAGTGGAAGGTATCTATGCTGTTGCTGGTGAACAGCTTCTCGGTGGTTTCTGTTTGTCCCTGAGCACCTGGTGCATGTGTGTGGCCTGTGACAGGGGATTATTCCAGCAGCTCAAACTGCTGAGGGCCAGGGCTGCAGGGAGAGTAGGAAAAAGTGATTCAGTGTCCCCTGAAGGTTCAACCAGGTGATGGAGCCTGTGGTTGCTGACTCCAACCTGTGTCTCTGTAAGCTGGTAATGCTGAGGTTGTCTTCTGTGCTACAGACAGCCCTGCAGATCATATGGGTCTTCAGCTAGAGAAGTCTTTCTCTCTTTTGTGGAATAAGAGGTATGTTTTACAACGGAAATACACATAGCTGTGTGTGACCACACCACATGTATTATAAGCTTTCTAGTGTTTTTGTTGTGTTTAGTTGACTGGACTCATACAATAATGCTTTCCAAAAGGAGACAAATGTACAGGAGTAGCTGGACACAGAGGGCCTGTGAGTTAGATGGACTAGCACACATCCTAGTGGTGTTACTAGGATGTGTGTTACTGAGATCCCTCTCCCCACAACAGCAGTTACCTCTTTGCACAGCATCACACGGGTGCCTGAGAAAACATGGAGGAGTGATACACCGTTGTGTAACAAAGCAGTGCTAGGCAGCTTGCTGCTGCGCTGTGTGTACAAATGCAAGTCATATTTATCTACATGCTGTTTAGGTGGGGAAAGGAGGAGTCTAGCAAGCTGGGGTACTCATCCTGGTGCCCATGAGCAAGTCTGCAGAGGGAGATCTTTGCTCTTCTTTGGGAGACTGAGGGGTGGTTCTGACAGCCCCAACCTCTTTCCTTACTAATAGCCATTTGTCCTGTGGCTTGAAGGTAAGAGCAGTTCACTTCCGAAACTGAGACCATACCAGCCAAAGCAGGTGAAGCTGTTGCTGGTTGGAGGCTTCTTGTGGTAGGGCTTGACTGTGCCACTGACAAACTGCCTCCTGGAACTGGGAGGAGGACCTTACCAGATGTGCTGTGTGATGGAGGGCTGTTTGCTGTGTGTGTGAGACTTGTGTGACCAGCTGTCCTGAATGGGATGAGCGGGGCCTTGGATGGGATGGTCTTCTGCTGTTGAGTGATGGTGCGGCAAGCCCAGGACTGAGAGGCATCTGCCCAGAGGGAGGTGGCTGGGAGCAGGCTGCTGCTGCTGTGAGGTCCTCCATCTGTCCGGCAGCCTGAGCTGTGTTACTGGAGGCAGCAGAGCCTGCCAAGAGCAGGCTGTCAGCTGGCTGGATCACTGCTGGGCTACTGGTTCAGTGCTCTCTTGGAAACTCTTGAAGCACACAATGATTATACACGTGAAACTTTCTGGAAGTGCCTCCATGGTGCAGTGCAGCATAAATGCTGTGCTAATGCAGCAGTGCTGCTGTCTGGGCTGTAGCCTTTCTCCATGGGGCCAAGGAGCTCGTACAGGTCGTGACACTAATGCAGTCCTAAAGCCTCCTATTTTGGCTCTGGTCCTGTGTTGTGCTCTATAGACCCACCTTGTTCTGTGGGTGTGCAGTTCCCTGGTGTCCTTCTGTGTCAATGCACAGGACAGCGCTTGCCATAATGGGCCTGAGACTTCAGTCTGGCCCTGACAAGCATCAGTCCTGGACTTGGTAGAGGACAAACAGGTTGTTCCTCACCATATGCTTGCAAGTCTGATGGCTGCTGCGTGGAACATTGTACTCTACCACTGGGGCGAAAGCTTGGCAAGGTCTGTCTTGGACTTCAGATCAAGATGCGGTTTTGTCTGGCATGACACTTCAGACTAGGTAGGCTAGGAACAGTAAAATAAATGGAGGGATCAGTTGTTTGGGGTGTATAGGAGGGGGTTTGCTCAGAGCTGGCCCTAGACTAGCACACTTGGAACTTGTCACCATTTATTTAAGGGCCTGGGTCATAGATGGTTAGGGGTATGAGTAATCTCCATTCCTTTTTTTCCTTTCTAGGTGTTGCACTCTGGACTTGTCAGCCTTGCAGACTTCTGGGCACATCTCTTCTCAGCTATGAGTAGATCAATAGGATTTAACATCTGTGTGGTCACCTGCAGTATCCTGCTCTTGTCCTCCAGTCCACCATGCCTTGCATCTCAGCCACTGGAGCAGAGGGACATGACAAAGGTCCAGCATGGCCCCTGGGCAGGAAATGGGGTAGAAGATGAAAGGACAGGCATGCTGAACTGGAAAAATAACCTGGGCCCTTCTGAGCAGTCTGTCTCTGAAGAGCCATGTGGAGTGTCAGCAAAGCCATCTGGGGCGCCCTTAAATGAAGCTTTCACTGCAGAAGGAGAAACACTGCCTGTAAGCCCGAGCCATGTTGTCCCAGGCAGCCAGGGCCTGGGTGCTCACACCTCTGCTGTGGCAGTGGCCGCCATAGACAAGGAGGAGCTTGGTCCCACGCAGTCGGAGCTGGATGAGGCCATGCTGACCACAGCTGTGACCACGCTGAACCCTGCTGTCCAGGAAGAGTCTGTTGGTGGCCCCATTAGTGAGACCACCACAGAGGGTGGTGTTGAAGTAGAGCGCAGCTCTGCTGTCCTCTCGGCAAACCCCCTTTCTGGGACAGCTGTGGAGGAGGAGGCAGAGAGCAGCTCACACCCCTCAGCTGCTCCCCAGCCCACACTGTACCCCAGCTCTCCCAGCTGGGAAATGGCGACTGACCACCCTGTCCTCCTGACTCCCCAGGCCCATGGTGTGCTCTCTGAGGTGGGAACACCAAGAGCCCACACAGGGAGCCCTCTGAAGTCCCTGGCTGTGCGAGCATCTCTGGCTGCAAAACGTCCCCTCGTGGTGACTGAGGCCTCCCCCCGCCTGGAAGCAGGGATGGGTGTTGGGCAAGGCGAGCTGCCTGCCACTGCTGGCACTGTCACCAGCCACCCTGTGGACACCGTGCCACCCGACTGGGATGACACAAAGCTGGGGGACATAAATCAAGGGGGAAGCACGTCTCATGAGGAGGTGACAGAGGGGGCAACAGAACCATCCCAGACCTCACAGGGAGGTGTGGGGGAGGAAGAGGATGCAACAAGAGTGCTGCCATCCCCAGCGTCCCCTCCACCAACTCCTGGCCTTGCCGAGGAGACCAACTGCACAGCGCTGGTACAAGGGGAGAGGTTGCCAGCAGCTTCCACAGGCAGCAGCGATGCTCTCCACACTGCGAACCTGACGGGTGTAGACACGGCTAGTCTCGGCTCACTGGAGAGCACAAATGCAGTCACAGCAGAGGAGGGGAGAAGCGTCCCACCGTCACAGCCAGAGGCTGCTGTGGTGACAGATACACAGTCTGATCTCTCTCCTACTCTGGAAAGTTCATGGAAAGGTAAAACTTGCTTGTTAAAGATGTTTGACTCTAAGTGCAGATTTAGGAGGGATGTGTGTGGGAATCTGTGCTTCCTTTCAAGGAGATAAAGTGGAAAAAGGTGTGATCTTGATACTTGCAATAGAGGTAGGACATCTCTTCCCCCTTAGGAAAGGCTATGGACCTTTGTGGAGGAGTAACAGCCTAAACAGGCAATTTGGAACAGCTTTGGCTGTTCCTATATGTCATGTCCCTGTGTACAGGTGGGCACAGTCTGTTGGGTGGTACCCTGTCCTGACAGTTATGTGAAGCAGCTGTACCAAGCTGCCTCTTCTGCTCCTCAAGCTGAGAGAGGGTGGCTGTAGTAGCAAACAGGAAAGCTGAGACTGGAAAGGCTGTGGCAGCTGAGCCTGGGGTTGAAGGGTGTACTTGATTATGGAGGTCTCTGTAGAGAATTGGAGTCTTGTTGGCAGAGACTTGGTGCTAGTTAAAAAAACCTGCTTTGTTAACTTAATGAAGTTGTGCATGTGTGGTGTACTACCAAGGCAGGGGCTTCAGTTTTGGTGTTCACATAGTGGTTGAGGGGGTACAGCTCTAGTTTGGTTGTAGGCATCTCGCCGTAACCAGAGAAGTAAATCTGCTTTGAATAGCCCTCTGGTATGACTCTCCAGTGCCTAGGGAGCCCAGCCTCTGACCAACTGGTTAAACACTTGGTTTCAAGGAGAATAACAGTTCCCCAAGTGTCCCTTTGATGTGGCAAATGGAGCCATTAGCTCACTCTGATGCCCTGCAAAACAGAGCAGGAAATAATTCTTGGGGGTTAAATGAATTAGCATCTGGGATCACTTGACTGTCAACAGCTAGTTGTGGACACTTGTGGTCAGTGCAGAAGATGCAAAGGTAATGGATGGCTGTAAATGCTTTCTAAATCCAGGCATAAGTGAGCTGTCACAGTAGCCTGTGTGTGACTGATGTCTTCCATGACTTTAGAAGGATGCTTAGATCAAAAGATCTGTCTGGAGCTCTGTGCTGTCCTTTGTAACAAAAGCTCCTGGTGGTGTCTCCCCACCCTAGAGTGGACAGTCAGGGCCTTGCCACAGCTTCAGTGTTTTGTGCCAACTCTGTTACCAGTGGGCAGAAATCTTCCTCCTTGACAGCCTGACCTGGGCTGATGTTGTCACCCTGTGCTGTATTTACCTGCAGAGATAACACCTTCAGCCCACTGATGGTGTTTCTACTCAGTGTTTAAAATATAGGGGGTATGCTTAAAAAAAAAAGTCTGGTCAGGTGTTGGACAATGACATGTTCCTAGGCTGATGAGGAACATGAGCTGGGGTTTGTGACTTTGTTTTAATTGCTGGGCATCTTAATCTTCCCTCTTAGACTACAGAGGCAAAAGGACAACTTCCACTCACTGCATCCAAAAGATCTAGCTTTTGCTGTAAAAGAAGAAAAGCTAATTGCATACTGGTGCTGAAACCTGACTGATTAATTTCTAGATTAATTTATAAGCACTTGACTTGTCAGCAGGTTCCCTCTCTGCTGTTTCCCAGATGTTGGGGAAACAACACTATCAATAAGACTTGTGCGACAAAAATAAACCCTTCTACAAAGCTGAAGTCTCGTAGCCATGAGAGCTGGTCACTAAAAGCACTGCTCTGGCAGCCTCTCTTGCTCTGAATGGTATTTCACACCACAGGCCTGCAGTGCTGTGCTCCCATGGCGTTGCTCCTGGGTGAAGCCACATGTCCCTAAAGAGGCAATTAAGAAAATGAGGACTCATTCTGCTGCTTTTGTTCCTGTTATGCATGTTCTCACATCTGTCTTCATGCTGCACTGTCCTAATGATACTTGGCTGGACATGCTGCTTGCTCTGTGGCTCTAGAAATGCTACTTTGTGGAGTTATGTTCCTTCAAACCTCTGCTTTGTTACTGTCAGCTGTCCTGTGAGTTGGTACTGACATGTGTTCTTGCTGTAGGTGTTACTCAGGAGGTGACAACAGTCGCCCAGGAGTCTGATGCTGCTCTGTCAGTCGTGACACTGGTGCCTGGTGCTACCCAGGGAACTGGAGCTGCAAGCCTTTTGCAGGAAAACAGTGGGGAGGACACCCAGATGACAACTGCTCCTAGTGCCACTGAGGTGCTGGTGGCAACTGGTACTTCCTCTGTGGCAAACACTCCAGATGTAGAAGGTAGGGTTCTGCTTCAAGGTCTGCAGGTTCATTTCCACACAAGATGAAATGGTGCATCTGAAACAAATCAGTGCTTGGGTACTGAAGTCTCAACACACAGCATCTGTATTCGAAGTGACTTTTTCCTAGCCTTCTGCAGGATGCCTCTAGCCCTGGGCTGCTACTGCTTTCTGCCTATGCTACCAGAGCCACCGTGTTGAAATATGCCAGCATAGCTTTTTTTCTTTTTGCCCCAAATAAAGATGGAGCAGAGACTACCCCAAAATAAGCAAAGCCCCCACACCTATCCTTGCTAGCAAGCTGAATTTTAGCCTTAGACATTTCAGCCAGTTTTTATTTATGGCAGGAGAGCTCTTACTTCTGGAGCCAAAGGCAGTCACAGATTGCTGATGCTCAGTCCAAAGAACAAACATCAGGGCAACATGGGAGTGATGGCAGGTGCAGGGGGGAGGTGGTGTGCTGTGTGTGACCCCCTTGCAAGAGTCCAGCAGTCCACTGGGTGCATGAGCCTGCATTCCTCTCATTGAGGAATGGTGAGTTCTTTGGTTGATTCAGCTTGTACAGAAATGATTTAAGCAGCTGTATTCATCCAGCTGCTGCCTCCTGGCTTGATGTCCCCTTGGCAGGTATGCGTAGGAGCCTGTCTCCTTAACAGGGGTGTAGCAAGGGTTCCCTTAGCGCAAAGCTGACTTTGAGGTTGAATGTATTTCTGTAGTAGTAGGTACCACTGTAATGAAACTGCTGCTGGGCAGCTTTTCTGGTAATTCTTATAATTCAGGGCATCAAAAGAAAAACCTATTTGCATTGTATCTCTTAAATTAAGGTCCCCTTGTAGGGGAGAGAAGGCTTTTCTGGCAGTTTCCACTAATTAATTTGCTTCTGGGATTTAATTATAAATTCAACTAATTTTTATCTTTGTAATAAACAATTAGATCTGTCACTTGGTTCAAATCTCTACCAGTGTCTCGGTGCTCTGATCTTGCTATGGGGTGGTGACTAGCAGTCCTCAAAGCAATGGAAGTAAAACCTAGCTGAGTTCTCATTAAGGGGAACCTCCTGTGCTGGCTGTCCTGGAGGAGAAGCTTTCATTACAGCAGAGCCACTTGCACATCTTGAAAGAGGCAAGAGTTTAATAACTTCCACTCTGAGTTAAGTTTTCATTATGGAGTTCTTAAACGGTGGGGTTTTAAATATTGTTGTGCCAAACTGCTGCTGCTTTCTGTCTTCTGTAGATCTCACAGATGTGGTCCTGGTCACCAGTGAGAAGGCCGTTCCAGCCCCCGATGGGTTGTCTGCTACCCCGTCTGGACAGACAGAGGAGCCATCCAGCAGAACTGTGGTCCTGGTGACTCCAGCATCAATGGCATCTTCTGTCAGGAGGACAGCTCTTCCATCAGTGAGGAAGATCAGTACAGCTGTGACCTATGGGCTGGACCGCCTGGAGTCAGAAGGTACCACTGATCCCAAGGCTAAGAGACGGGTGGCTTCATGCCGAGTGACCCGCTTGCCTTGACACTGAGCTCCCCAATTTGTCTGTTTGGCATGCAGCTATGTGCGTATGTTACGTTTGCTAATAAAGTTGTTGAACAACCTGTCCCCTTCCAGGAGGTACAGGAAGCAAGCAGCAAACAGTGTCATGGAGGATGCTTGAAACTCAAGCGGCTGTATGGGAGGGATGGGGTTTCCCCTTGGAGAGAGAGCAGCAGTGGCATTACTGTTGCAGTAGAGTCTGGCTCTGTGCACCTGTAACTTCTGGTGTGTGCATCCATTGCAGAGCCTCTGTACCAGGTAACACTTACGGGAACATTTTCAGAAAGCTGGAGAGCCCCTGCTGCCAAAATCCTCACCATGTGCAATGCAGGGGCATGTTCAACATGAGATGTCTATCTCAGTGTCCAGCTGGCTGAAACCTTGCCAGAACAAGTGGTGCCCTATTTACACTCCCTGTGACGCTGCTGGGAGAGGCAAATGATGCGTCCCCTTTTGAGATGGCCTTCTAGTTCAAAGCTACCTGCTAAGCTGCTGTCCCATCACTGACTCCTCCAGCCTTGCCTCACCCCTGGGCTCCCTTCTCTTAAACTGCTTTTGCTCACTGCCAGTCTTGGAGTCTCTGCTCCCTGGGTGTCTTCAGGTAGCTGAAACCCAGTGATGCAAACACCCATCAAGAGAGGTTTAGGTGAAGTGGATTCTACTCTGGAGTTGGTCTGCAGCTCAGATCTGCTATCTCTTCAGCTCATTTCCTGCAGAGAATTGCTTTACTTCTGCTTCTTGCTCTTTCTCCTACTTAAGCTCCTCTCTGCTTGCTCATCCATCCAGTTTTGTGCTCTGGTGTCTGGACTGACACCACCTGGCAGGGATTAATCTTTCTGCCTGCTCTGCTCCTCTTCCTTTCTTGACCTTCTCTTGCCTTCGTATTTTACTGCAAAGGTTGGCAGCCCTCCAGAGGTGGCATGCCAGATGGTATTTTTCTTCTGATAAGAGGTGGGGTGCCATAGACAACAGCTAATCAGCATCTTTCCTCTGCATGAAGCAATAACTCCCGCTCCTGGTAAGTTTAGAGGGCAGCAGAAGCTGGGAGCCCTCCCCGCTGCATGGGTGAGGTGCTGCAGCTCCTGCCCTCTCTCAGGCTTGCTGCTTGCTTTGAAGCCTGCCATGAGTTCTCTGGGCCTCCAGCTACGGATGCCAGGATCTCCTTGCCAGGATGAGTCTTGCCTGTATCTGGCAATGTGAGGATGTGGTGCTGGTGATGGGAGAGTGGCAGCAGGGGAAGAAGGGCTTGTGGTGGCGGGGGAAGACCTGATCTTTCAGGCTGGGGAATAAGGTTTCTGCTTAGCCAGAGCAGTGTGATTCAGGAGGCTAAACTGTTTCTGAGCCCTCTGGGATCTCCTTTAGAAGCCTGGTTTTCTGCACAGGAAGATAAGAGGGATTTCTGTTTTAACTGAGCATTGGCTTCTCCCTATTTAATGAGACTTTCTGCAGAGGCATTTAGAATAACACTTTTCTGCTCTGACATAGGACTGCTATGACTTTCTTGGGTTCCTATGGAGTGCTTCTGTGCAACCACAGGCCTGTTTGCTCTGCTCTTGAATAAGCTCTGAGCCCCTCTAAGGGCAACTGTGGGCTGTAGCTAGGACTGGCTTTCCTAAATGATGACTCAACTAGAAGGCTGTGGGTTTCTTGGCTCTGGGGTATAGCTCTGCAGGTGCCTGTCCTCCAAGGGACACAGTGCTCTCTGGTGTGCTGTGTGGTTTTAACTGGCACAGCTTTTGTGGTCTAAATCTCTTCAGATCAACCCAGACCTTAGTGCAGTGAGCCAGATTTTTCCCTGGTGTTAGGCATCACCAACCCACATCCTGTAAATTGGGACAAATACCACTTGGGGATAGGCTTTCTGCCTGGGGATGCTACTGCCCCATTTAAGCAAAAGGAAGCTTTTGAGCTGCAACTCTGCTTTCTAATACATTTTTCTCTATGTAATGGCAATTAGGGGGTATCACATTCTTGTGGTAGAGTGGCATTTGGAAGCTCAGTTTCCAATCCCTCAAAACTACCATTCCTAGTACTTACTCTCAGAATATCTAGATGCTGTCAGATACAAGGGGTTTGGGAGTGCTCTCCTATAAAGCTATACTGAGCTCCAGCCCAGGGTGCTCAAGCTCTTGTGGGATGCAAGGTCAGATGATGATGCTGTGGCAGGCATATGCTTGGGTCCCTAATGAGGGATCTTGGGCTTGTGCAGGGAGGCTGTGCTGTGCTCACCAGTGGAAGAAATGGAAGGAGCTGAGTGAGCTCAGCTGGTCTCCACTGCCTTCAGTGGGGCTTGCTCACTTGCCTTGCTGTGGGCCTGGCTCATCATTAAATACAAACCCCTGCTGTTCAGCTAGCTCTGTTTCTTGGGGACCATCTGTGCCAAACTGCCTGCAGTTAATTGCATCAGTATATTCACCTACCTGGCTTGGATGCAAAACCATTTTAAAATTCAAATTTTGCAGACAAACATGAGGTGCTTTGAATATGTCTCTAGATGAGCATATCTTCCTCTCTAGTGGACTCTGGAGAGATTAGCTGGGCAAGAAATATCTTCCTACCTTGACTCTGTGGTGAGACTGGTTCTACTTGCCCTTCCTAGCCAGAGAAATCCTATAAAGGGATTATAGGATATGGGGATGGGACACAGCAGAGGATGAGGCTTACTTGTCTGGGAGACTTAATTATATATTTTGTTCCTGTGCCTGAAATTTGTGTGTCTCTAGCAAGCTTCCTTCACTGCAGCTTCCTCTCTAGGGCTCCTAGGTTCCAAATGTATAATCTGGTTCAGTTTGCCTGCTCAGGACCACTGTGTAAGCCTCCCAATGCCTTCTGAAAAGTGGCTCTTTTGAAAGAAACTGCTTTTCTCTTGGACTAGACTCCTTTGCCGTAATGTCCACCATAGTAGGTACGGGCAGAGATGACTACACTCCATAAGCATGGCAGCATTTGGCAGGTATAACCTTCTGATGTGCCAACTAGCCTGCCACCTTCCCTCTCCTGCAAGACCTTTGTGGTGCTTAGCTAAAACCTGGTGGACAGAGCACAACAGCAGCTGGCTTTCCCCTTGGCTGGTCCTCAAGCAGCTCCTGTCACTGTTGTGTACAGAATGGGATCCAGGGGTGCTTTGAGGATAAGCAGAAGGTAGGTTAGCACGCTTCCTATGAGGATCTTGAAGGTTGTGTCATCCTTCCATGCTAATCCTAAACCAGCAGTTAGTACAGAACTAGCCTGCTGCCAAGAGTGATGCATTGCCCATCACAGCCTGGATAAAAAGGGTATGATTTGTTGCTGTTTTTAATTTGCCTAGCCCACTCTTTTTTTTGTGTGTGTGCACCCCTTCCACCTCCCCCCAAAAATCCAAACCTGCTCTGCAACAGAGTGTAAGCCCTTAGGCTGGTTCCTGTTCAGTCAGCTAGGTTTGCTCCAAGCTGTAGTTGCTGGAGCGTGAGCTGCTTACATGGTTCAGCTGTCATGTAGGCTGCTGGATATGGAGGGTGCTTAGAGCTTTATGAAAGCAGGAGATGCTCTACCTATTGTGTGGTGTCAGGAACAGTCAATAGCTCTGAAAATGGGCAACTTAAAGTCAGCTGCTCTAGAGGGAGGAGATCTGAGCCATGTAGCTCTTGAATGTGAAGTGCTCCTCATTAGTCAGGCTGGCTCTCAACCTGCAGCTGGCAGAATCCTGGTCTTTAGGGTGGAGGGGTTGGAAAGGCAGTGTTGGATGTCTGCTGCGTAGGACAGCACAGTGCTGTTTCCAGTACGCTGCCTGGTTAGCTGGCTTGCCCCCACCTGATGCAGCATTTGGCTGTGGAGAAGCCCCTTGATGCCGAAGCACAGCTGGCACTGTCCTTGGGACCAGCAAATCCAGTGTCCTGCAGTTATGGGGTACGTTCCCTCTGAACCTTGGCTGTGGGCTGCACTGCATTTGCTCTGTCTGCTGTGTTAAAGGCTGTTTCAGAACAGTGCCAGTATAAAGCTTTAGGCTTTCTGACCTTAGCATATTAGTGATATTTTAATACCTACTTGTGACTGGGTTTAAACAGTTCCTGTTGTTCTTTGCTGACCTGTGTACTGAAGTTTACCCTTCCAAGGAAACAGTAGCTTAACTATCTTCAGTGAGATGAGCTCTCCTAGTCATCTTCTCTGTTCTCTGTTTCCTCTGCATCTTGTTCTTGTACACAGTCATCTAAGCTGCATGTCATACTTCAGAAGTGAGGGCAGTGGTTGCCTTTTTTGAGAAAATACTTCAGAACTTGTAGCCATTTACATAATTTTAGAAAAGATCCTTTTAAACTCTCCTTAAGCTTTTCTGAGCTGTGTCACAGTTATCAAGAGCCTTCTTTTTTTGGATGTGAAGAGTATTTTTGCTGGAACTCAAGTCTCTGACTGGGATTGCTGTTTGGACCCTGACTGCATGGATTAAGACCTGCCTCATTAAATCTCTGCAACCCCATTAAAAATTTAAATGAGGTTGCAGGGTTGTAAATAAGACAGACACTTAGCCCAGCACGGTTAACTAGCCTGATACTATAATTCCTCACCAGCTCTTTGGATATCAGCAAAATTGGCAAGGAACAGAAGATTTAAAACAAAGCACAAGCAAAAGGAATTAATTAATAAATGTTTTTGGTACACACTTTTGTCTTGCTTCCAGTTTATCCCTCTGGTGCAGGTTGACCTCCATGTTCTTCACAGTAGATGGTAGTTCATCCCTGATTCTACTTCTTTCTAGTGGAAAACTGTAAAAAGAAAAAAAAAAATTGTAACAGAATTTTGCATCAAACCCAAGCATTTTATTTCTTTCTTTTCCTGAAAGTGTTTGACCAAAGACAACTCTGCTGCTAAATCTGGTGGTGAGTTGTTTTATTTCATGAGGTACACCTGAGAGTTGAGGAAGGAGGGGTGTGGAGGGTGATCAAGCCCTTAATGAGTTGGGAGCTTGTGGGTGAACAGCTAGGAGGGTATTAGGCTAATTAAAGGCTTGCTAAGACGAGGAGTGAGGGAACTCCTGCTGTGTGCAGCCAGTGTGCTCAACCTTGTCTGCTCTTCCCTGTGAAGGGAGGCAGAATGTGGTCTGGCCATGCTGCTCTGCTATGGACACACTGGAAGCCCTAACAAAATTCGAACCCCATGATCTCTCCAGTGGCTGACTGTGCCAAATGACGCACTCTAGGGCTTTATCTCTCAAATATTGTATCTACTGGGCTTTATGGTCTCCAACAGCAGCTCCTGCAAGAATCTCTAGGAACAGTTTAATATATCATTTCTTCAAGGTCAGGCTGGATGGGGCTTTGAGCAACCTGGTCTAGTGGGAGGTGTCCCTGCCCATGGCAGGGGGGTTGGAACTAGATGATCTTCAAGGTCCCTTCCAACCCAAACCATTCTGTGAGTCTGTAATCATCGCATCGTCTTTCCCAGATGTCTGGGAAATGGTATGTGCCTGTCCAGCAGCTCTCTGGGTGGAGGTGAGCTGCACAGCTCCTGGTTTTGGGGAGGGGAATGCAACTTTGCTAAGTAACCTTGTTGTTTGTGGTATTCTGGCACTGTTCTGGCTCCAGCAGGTTAGATGACATTTCTTAATCTGACCTGCCTTGGTTCTTGTTCTGGCCAGGCTACGCTTGAATTTTTAACTGTATCTGACTTCTCATTTGTCCAAAAAATTAAAGTTCCCTTAAATCTTACTTTCATGTTGTAGCTTTCCCATGCTTAGCTTCAAGCTTAAATAAAACCAGCAGAAGCCCCCTACAGTTGCTATTGAAAGGTAATTGGACTGTGCGTCTGAAAGTTTTTAATGAGTTTTTGTTTGTTTTCATCTGGGGGTTAAGCAGTTCACCCTCGTAGCTCTAGAGAGGTGGATTCAGATAAGAAGGTATGTGGCAGTTTCTTCTGAAGGCTCTGCTGATGGCTGCAGTCCATGTGGGGGATAGTGTTGCTCTCAGGAGCTTTGGGCATTGGGACCAGGGCAAACCACCCTGCAAATTGGTTTAGCTCTTTAATTTTTGCTTCGTGCCCTGTGCAGGCGGGATGCTGTCCCTCTTGTTGATCTGACAGGATTTCTTGTCTTCTGGGAAGAGTCACAGGCTCTATTTTTTTCTTAATAACAAGTTGTTTTTAAACGAGGGAGAGAGATCTCATGGTGTGTTTCCTCCTGGCTGACATCAATACTTTGGGCCACGTGGGTGCAAGGACAGGCCAGCGGTGTCGTTCTGAACCTCTTCATGAAAATACCCTGGGGAGAAGCACTGCCTTTGACAAAGGACGGTGAAGGCTGCAGAAGGGTGATCAAGGACTTAAACAGAAGTGTGAGCTCTGACTAGGAGTGAGCTGAGTGGGCTTGCGGTCATATTCCCTCTTGGCACCTGATAGGACTTGAGCTAAAAATCTCGGTAACCTGGATACTGTTGCCCGTAATAACAGATCCACCCCCTAATCTACGTCATCTGCGATGGATCCATGCCGGGTTTGTCTAGAAAATGAAGCTTAAATCAAATGTTTTCTTAACTCTAGGGCTGGTGGTTGTTCCTTTCCCAAGCAGTGTGGTTGAATTGGATACTTCTGAAGATACACCATCAAACAGCTTTCTGCAAGAGAAAATGAAATTAACATCTCTGCTGGGGCTTATTTTTTTGTGATTGGAAAAAATATTACCATGCCCACAACTCTTTTCCATGTGAAAGCATTTTGTTGAGAGAAGTAAGCTCTGTATTTGCCTTCATCTGTCTTGTTCTGTCCTGTCCAATTACAGGTCATGTTTGTTAAAATCTGGACTGATTTGAATGCCCTCACTGGACAAATAATCTTTCTTGTCTTCATTTTTACACTGGCTCATTCAACAACTGCATACCTCAAGTTAGAAGAGCTGTTCTGCAGCAAACTAGCAAGCAAACTTGTTATAATCCATACTGCGTATTCTGCAGCATTCTGTTTTGTTTCCCTTTAAAACAGCCTTGTGTTGCTAAACCTACTCTTTAGCCTGGCTCAGTGTGAAAGCAATTTTGTGGTGAGTGCTGCTGGAAATGCAGCTCTTAGGAATGATTGTTTTCTGGTCCCTGCTGGAATATCTTTTGCCCTTTTTTCTTTCTTTTTTTTTTTTTTCCAAAAGCTCTTCAGTGCCTTGGATCCCCTGTGACAAGCGATGAGCCAGGACTGTGAAAAAGCAAGTGTGAATCCCCTCAGACGTGGGGGGAAGTAGGTTAGGATCAGAATCCAAATATCTCCTTGTACTGTCTTTGCAATGTCGAAGAGCGCTCTGCTGGGAAGCGGCTTCTGCAGCTCTTGGGCTTTGGCAAGCAGATACTGAAGACCTCCTGGAGCTCAAACATCAGCTCAGCTCTGCTGCCAGGGGTCTGTTACCTCTCCTAGATGTGGCAAGGATTTTCCTCTGTTACAGAAAAGCTTCAGACATATAATTTCTCTTCTCTTGAAACTTATATAGGTAGGTTTAGGTTATCATGCTTTGTGTGGTAGGATCCCACCCAACAGATGCGTTCTTCACAACAGTCCCTTTCCTTGGCTCTGTGCAGTAGGTCAGATGCTGATACTTCCCAAGAGGGGCCATGCTTGATTTGGTTCCCCTTCCAGAGCAAAGCATTTAAGACTATGTTCATGCAACATGGTCTGCAAATACCCCAGATAGCTTTGCAGTGAACGTGGCTGGGCTTAGCTGAACTCACCAGCATGGGGGTTTTACCCTGATGATTTTGCATAGCTTCTGCGCCTACTGCTTGCTTGGGTATCTCGACCCACCATGGTACAGTACCCTGCCCAGAAAGTTGTCTGCACATGATGAGAGCCCATCTACATTCCTACCAACCATGTCATTCCAAGCTGTCACAAGTGATTGTTCTTGACAGCATTTTGGAGACGTCGGATGGTGATGTTATTACTGATCACGTGAAAGCAGCAGATTAATAATAAAAGAGAGTTGTCCTAGAAAAGCCTTCCTGCCTTGATGGTCAGCTGTGGTCATAAAAACAATGCAGAAAATGAACCTCACTGGAAGAAAGCATTTGGCAGAGACTTCTTAACACCTCTTCCTTCTCTTCTGGCAACAGAACATAGTCGTAGACCCTCATCCCTAATCCTGTTATTTACACTCCTCTGCTTCCTATACTGTATGCACACGTGGGTAACCAAGGCCCAATGCGGTCCTATGGGTGTGAAGTGAAAGAAGATAAGCTATGGGGTGCATGGTGGACAAGACACTTCAGTCTGCCCCTCGTGCCCTTTTTTCCTGTGAGTGGCTCCAGTACACGCAGGAGGAAAAGAAATTGCCTCCTTAGATGCTTGGCCCATCTGTGAAATAGGTGCTATTCTTCTCACACTGGTGCAGCATCCTTGGGAGAGGGTGGGACTGATTTCATACAGCAAGAGAGTTATAGTGGGGGCACAAATTAATACATGACTGCTCCTGTAGCTTGCTCTATCCAGCCTTCTGAAGTCTGTAATTTAACACTCATGAATCCCCTTTCTCTGTTAAATGATGAGAGCTGTAGGTGGAGGGAAGAGGGATAGCCTTGATCTAAACGTTGCCCTAAGAGGCAGCATCCTGATACCACTTAGGTGGCTAGTTTGGTGTTTGTGGGGCTGTTGCAGAGATCAAAGCAGACCCTGAGTCCTCTGTCATGTTTTGGCCAGCCAAAACTTCTTGAAAAGTAGAATTTTGCTCAGTAGTGTGTGAACCTAAGCTTCCCCTGTCACAGCACAGGTGGGTGTCATCATGCTCCATAGGGCTGCTCTTTACTTCACGGGTGCGTTATGCCAGTGGTTTCTAGATCTGTGCTCTCTGCAGGTGTCACTCAGCTTGTAGGAGCCTTTGCTCGGTGCTTGTACAGGAGAGGTCTTGGCATACTGCATTTCCTTGAAGTCATGCAAAGGGTGGATTCATCACTGGAAACCAATTAGTGCTGGCTGCTGGTTAATCGCACCGTACTTGGCACTCATCAGGTGCTGCTAGGCTTGCAGACTCATGAAGCACACTGATGCTCCGTGTTACTGCCTAGACGTCATTGTCCTTTGAGTTTGGTGTGCAAGAGGCTGGGAAGGGAAATGATAGAGAAAATCACAGAATCATAGAATAGTTTGTGTTGGAAGGGACCTTGAAAGGCCATCTAGTCCACCCCCTCCACCATGGGCATGGACTTCTTCAACCGGATCGGGTTGCTCAGAGCCCCGTCCAACCTGACCTGGAATGTTTCCAGGAATCGGGCATCTCCCACCTCTCTCACTGGCAACCTGGGCCTGTGTTTCACCATACTCATCATAATAAATTTCTTCCTTATATCTAGTCTGAATCTGCCCTCCTTTAGTTTAAAACCATTACCCCTTGTCCTATCGCAACAGGCCCTGCTAAAAAGTTTGTCCTGAAAATGAGACCTACGGGTTTTGTCCTGCAACCTCCTTTTTAGTGTTTTTTGGTTGGTTTTTTTTGTTTGTTTGTTTTTTGTTAAGTTTGAATTCAGTTTGTGACTGTGAGTTAATCTGTCTCCTTCTAATGAGAGACTCTCACAGCTCAGGGCACAGCAAGCTATTTCTCTTGTGCGCTAAACCTGACAAATGATGGTTTCTTCAGTCTTCTGAGGAGTAAAAATGCTTGCAAACATTAATGGAAAATATCTAAAGATAGAAACATCCCTCTTCAGTGAAGGTTTCTTCAACTGAAAACAGAGGCCCCGACGTAAGTCTGTTGCCTTCAGCAAGGTTATGACAACAGTGGCTTCAGCTCCAGCTCATTACAAGCCGTTATACCAAAACAATTTTCTTCATTGCCGTCGCAGCCCGTGTGTAGCACGTTCCTGACAGTGGTGTTTGCACCAAGCACCGTGCCCAGTGCCTTGCTGGTGCTGCTCACCAACGGTATGGGCTTATAGCCACTGCCCTGCATTAATAGCAGCGCTGCGAGTGATTCAGATTTCCTCCTGCTCGGGAGGAGCGTAGGTTTCTGCAGCTGTGTGGAGTCCACAGAGAAGCATGAAGCCCGACTGAAGCCATCTATGAGGAATGGGCTCTTGGTACTTTGAGTTGCCAGGAAGAAGAGCTTGCCCTGTGGTCCTCTTCTCTGCAGCATGGGACAGTCCAGAGGGGCCAAGGTCTCTCTTTGCAGTTGATTTGTGAGGGCCCTGCTGCCATCACGGGCTGAGGCTTTTACTTGGGGGATGCTGTCTGTTGTCCAGCTGCTTCAGACACTGCTGGTTGTGGGTTCCTGCTGGGTCAGAGAAGTGCCTCATAAAGGAGGTGTGAGTGGTCTCATTTCTCTGTGCTTAGCCGCAAAAGTCATCATGGATACGTACAATTTTGTAGTGAAAAAATGTTTTTTGAAGCAAGCATAGGGAGCTTTTGCCACCCTGAAAGAGCAAATCCTATCCTATGGACATCATCAGTGTTGCTAATGGATCAGTCCGGAGCCCCATGGTAAAGCCCAACCATTGCTGTTTCTGGTGACGATTAATAAAGCTGGGAACCCCCAAAAACTCCACTAAAAATTTGCTATTATGTCTCAGATGTGTTTTCTTGGTGCTCTCCTATATCTTCTTCAAACCTGAAAATTTGAATGCCTGTTACAAGGTTGTTAAGTCCTTCAAAACTAAAATCTTTGACATGTGAACTTGGAATCTCATTTTACTAGGGATTCCTGCTGCTTGCATCTTTCTTAGGTTGTACTGTTGTCACAGCAGGGAGGTGTTAAGTGTCTTGATTTTTTTTTTTCTTTCCTGTTTCCGTGAAGGTGAAGCAGAGCCTGCTTTACAGAATACAGTGCTTATTTAGTCTGTCAAAGAGTGGCAGTGATTTCTTCACTCTTGGAGATGAGTCTTTAACTCTGCCCTAGACTACTCTTGCATTGCCCTCACTGCAGTAGAAAATACAAATGTCTGCTTGGACTGTAAGTGTTCCAGTGCTGAAGTCTCCTGGTGTTACCAGGAGAGCAGACAGGATACCATCCCTCCTTGATAGGTCCACGTGGCATGTCACAAGCAAGAGCTAGGATTCGGTCCGTGCAAACAGGACAACGGGATCAGCTTATATGTAACATATAAAGATCTATAGAGCAAGGATGGCTCGCCTGCTTCAGCGCGCGAAGGGCACTTGTCACCACTGTCAGATGTTTGGGAGCATTCCTACAGCTGGGCTCTAGGTCAATGCCTGATTTGGATAAGTCTGTGGCCAAGAAAACTTTACACTTGCATATTTTTTGGTTGGAGACTAGTGCCTTGACCCTGAGGTGCTACCATTTCATCATGTTTTTCTCTTTTTTGGTAAAATGATCCTTAGCCGAAGCTTAAGAGTATGTACAAGCATGGTACACAAAGACGTTCACAATGGACTGCAAATGCACATGAAAATTCAAATGCCTTCTGAATCTGCTGGGCTTTGCACCTTCAGTTCTTGCTGCTTTTTTCTGTTTCTTTTCTTCAAAGCTGCTGCTGAGGCCTCTGAAAGGCCAGCAAGTGCCAATTTAGGAGGGAAAAGGTGAGTTTTGTAAAAGGCTGTCGTGGGAAGCACAAACCTCCAACTTGAGATTCATCAGTTTGATACTCGCTTCCATTTTCCATCTTATGAGACTACCAAGTGTTACGTGCATCCTGCCCACGGCTGCCGGGCTCCTGTTGCGGTTCTGCTCCTGAAATAACAACATTTGCAAAGTTTGTGATTTTTTGAGAAGCGTAGCTTCCTCCTTGTGACCACCAAGTGGTGCTCTGCGCTGCACCTTGGAGCAAGGCAAGCTGTTGGCATTTTGGGATGGGGGGTTAAAAAGCTGTTTTCAGAAGTTGGAATGAGCTAGAGAGGAGGAGGAAACAAGTCAAGAGCCTTTTCTTTTCCCCCTCACAGTGATTTTGCTACAAGGACTACATTATTCACATCTTTGTGCTGTGGCTGTGCGATGATTGATGTAGCTTGGTGATGATCGGACGTGATAAGTAGTCTTGGCACTTTCAATTTGGGTGTTCAGCTTGGCTGCCTGCTAGACTTTGGAGGTACAGAGAAGGCTATCTCCTGCTTCAAAACTAGACCCTGGCAGGTGTCTTTGATTCAGCTTGCTAAAATCACAAGAAGCTCCTAAAAACCTTGTCCCAAACTAGTTTTTCAGAGATAAATATCTGATCCCTGTTTTTTCTTGGCTGCTTTTTCACCCAGTCCATCTAGGGAACCTGTTGTTCATGTTCCTCCTCTCCGGTGTGCTAGCTGTTTAGTGTCTTTGCTGTTAAAGTTTGGAGATGTTTATAGCTGTGTTGCTCTCAGCAGAGGCAAAAGACCTACATTAACTTGTCTTTGCAGGTTTCCTGCAAGCACTCTCCAGGTGCCATTCTCAGGTTTACAAAAGCTGTGTATTTTGTATGAAAACATGCAGTTTGATAGAGAAAATTCTCATGCTGATTTGAAACGATGGTCACATTATAAGACAGAAACTGCCTATAAAATGTAATGGGAATTTAAGGGACTAACTACATCCCTGTAAGCTCCATTAGATGCTCTGTGTGGTATAATTGTTTGCAGGAGTGATCATTTCTTTCCAGGTACTGAAAGCCATGCTAGAGCAGGATGATGCAGCTAAATTCAAACAACAGCTCATTTGTATGAAATGCAGGGCTGGAACTGAAAGGTGGCAAGCAGGATTGTCTTGTCTGCTGAGCTGGAAAAAACATGCAGTGTTTTAAAGCAAATCCTTGAATTAGAAGGAAAGGAGGTGCCATAGAATCATAGAATCATAGAATGGTTTAGGTTGGAAAGGACCTTGAAGATCACCGAGTTCCAACCCCCCTGCTATAGGCAGGGACACCTCGCACTAGACCAGGTTGCCCAAGGCCACGTCCAGCCTGGCCTTGAACACCTCCAGGGATGGGGCCTCAACAACCTCTCTGGGCAACCTGTTCCAGTGCCTTACCACCCTTAAAGTGAAAAACTTCTTCCTAATGTTCAATCTAAACCTGCCCTCTTCCAGTTTGAAGCCATTCCCCCTTGTCCTATCACTACATGCCCCAGTAAAAAGTCCTTCCCCAGCTCTCCTGTAGGCCCCCTTTAGGGACTGGAAGGCCGCAATATGATCTCCCCGGAGCCTTCTCTTCTCCAGGCTGAACAGCCCCAACTCTTCCAGCCTCTCCTCATAGGAGAGGTGCTTCAGCCCTCGGATCATCCTCGTGGCCCTCCTCTGGACACGCTCCAGCAGGTCCATGTACTTCTTATGTTGGGGACTCCAGAGCTGGATGCAGTACTCCAGGTTGTGAATGCTGTGGTTTTATAATGTACACTGATTTCTCTAGATATCCCAGTCTGTGAAGCAGAGGCCAAAGGAAGGAGTTCAGCTCCCCCCAGTTAATTCAAGTCAGATAGCCAACAACTAAATAGCTTCCCCAAAGTTCCCCAGTTTCTTTCTCAGGTGTTTTGTGGAACAGCCGCGCTGGAGTGCCATTGCATCCCACAGCAGAAAGGAGAAGGGTGAAGCACCACCTGCTTTACTTACAGCAGGTATGAGATGTGCAGCCCCTCCGGTGTCCTACCTCAGCTGCTCCATCTGATTGCAGCGTCTGTCAACAACAGGGGATATCTAGATAACAAATGTTGGTTCCAGTACTTAAAGGGCGCCTAGAGGAAAGATGGGGAGGGATTCTTTATCAGGGAGTGTAGTGAGAGGACAAGGAGTAACGGTTTTAAATTGAAGGAGGGGAGATTTAGATTAGATATTAGGAAGAAATTCTTCGCTCTGAAGGTGGTGAGGCACTGGCCCAGGTTACCCAGAGAAGTTGTGGATGCCCATCCCTGGAAGTGCCCAAGGCCAGGTTGGACGGGGCTTTGAGCAACCTGGTCTGGTGGGAGGTGTCCCTGCTCATGGCAGGGGGTTGGGACTAGGTGATCTTTAAGGTCCCTTCCAACTCTTAACCATTCTATGATTTTGCTGGATTGTTAGTTTTTAACACGGTCTTAGATCCCTGGCTAAACCAGCTGCTCAGATGCAGGGTGATGGGATCTCCCAGTCTGTGTACATCAGGAGGGAGTTTTTCTACAGGGCTGAGCAGAGCTTCGTTTGAATTAGATAAAGTGCATAAATATTATGTTTTAGCTTTCGTCTTTGAAAAAACTAACCAGAAATCCAAAGCATGTCATTATTCCAGATACTAACTTTTTGTGGTGCGTAGCTCCATTAGTAGCTATTAAGTAGCTCAGCTGAAAATTCTGTCTCAGGAAGTCCTTGAGTCTTTGATAACTAAAAGCTGGGAAGAGAGACTGTGCGAAGGCTGGCTTTGTGTGTGCCCTGCTCTAGTTTTCAGCATCTGCGGCTGTTTGGTCAGAAATAGGGTATGGCCTTTGGTTTGATCCAGTGTGGTTGTTCTTGTGTTGCCATTTTAGATTCTAGCAATGAAATATGGCTTGAATATTTATCTCTCCGTATGTTAACAGTACAGTCAGCTTTGGAATAAGATGGGTATTTGCTTTAGTGGAGAATCCACAGGGGTTTCCTCGGCGTCACATTTATCTGCTGTTACACGAAGTGTTGGCTGCGCCGCCTTCTTTCCAATACTGAGTTAAGTCTTCCTTGGTCATACCCTTGTCTGGTGTAAATCTGTTGTGACAGGAGTGCCAGTACGAACCTGCTGAGGATCACTACCATCACCACTGTTCTCCCGCACCCAAGAGCTGATCTGCCAGCACGCATCAAAGCGAGATGCTTTTTCTGGAGGAGGGGCTGTATCAGTCTAATTGGGCTGGAAAGCAGCGTCCTTTCCAGACCTTAATAAAAGTTAAAAATGGAACCGACTTGTTGCTGTGTCCGTGACTGGAAATCAGGGAAATAGTTCTCACTTGAGATGAAATTAGTTGAGCAGAGAGCACTATAATTATATATACTCAGGTATTTGTACACATGCACGTGCTTGTTTGTACTCTGCTATTAGGAAGCAAAATAACAGTATTTCCCACTAATGCATTTGACAGTCTAAGGCAACATCTCATTGTTACTTAGCAACTTCAAATGGTGGTGAGCTTTTCCAAATTAACCCCTTTGGGTGTCTTTCGTGTTAGAAAACAGGCACAAGTTCGTTCAGCTGGTCTGCCTTTGGAGAAGTGGTATCAGCTGGCTGTCTTGGTGCTCACCTATAGAGATATATGAACCTTCTGTCTTGTGCAATCTTTCCTGACGTTGCTTTTGTGTCTCCCTGGCCAGAGGGTGAGGAAGAGGAAGAGGATGAAGAGGAGGAGGAAGAAGAAGAGGAGGAAGAGGAAGATGAGGAGGACAAAGACATAGATTTGATGGATGAAAGCATGGAGGGTGACACGGAGCTGCCAGGTTTCACGCTTCCAGGCGAGACCTCCCAGGAGCCCATAGCTGGCCTGGAAAACCCTGTGGCCCAGCTGGCTGGGGTGTCCTACCAGGTTCCCGACACCATTGAGTGGGAGCAGCAGAACCAGGGTCTGGGTAAGAGAAAAAGTCCCTTCTTCCTTTACCTTTACAGAGGACATGTCTCCTGCTCTTCACTTTGCATGGGACAGCCCCTTGTGCTGAGAAGGCTCATGGGTTGGCTCTCAAGCTAAACACACAGCAGGTTTATTTCTGAGGAAGCCTTATCCACCAGTGATGACTGGTTGAATTGGGATGGGTCCCAGGCAGCGTGTCCTGAGTTTTCATTTTGGGGAGAGATGCTCTGAATACTCCAGACCTCCTCCTTCATTCCCAGAGCTTAGTGTTGTCTTGCTCCAAGGATGAACAAATAAATAACTTCTTAGGTGATGTTCCTGGGGAAATTTCCATTCCCTTTGCCTGAGGTGGGTTTGTGCAGGGATATATGTCCTGTGAGAACAAAACAAGTTGGGTAGTTGCTAATTGGCGCATTTGCTACTTCAGCAGCATTTTTAAAGGGTGTATGGTCCGGGCATGGGACCCTATGCTGGCAGTGTTGAGCAAGACAAACCTGCAAAGCCGCTATAAAGCTTTATACACTTTATTCCCACTGTATGTATAGGCCCTGTGTTTAATGACTGGACTAATTTATTCCACCTAGGAATAGCTTATCGTTGTTTATATATGTGATGTCTGTCTGACACAAGTCAAAGCTAGCGTGGGACAAGGTAGAGTTTAGAAGGGAACTTGCCCACCTTGACTCAGGGCGCTGGGATCATTTCCCAGGATACTCAATTTCCAAGCCAAGCCCCGTCAAAAGCAGTAGGAACCTTTCAGGTGAATTGGTGAGAGCTGAACCATGTCTATACAGAAAGTCTCTGTGTCTGACTGTTAGAGAACTAGCTGGTGTGAGAGGCTGATCAAATAAAGAGACCTCAAAACTCTTTTATATGTTGTGTTATAAGAACTATCACTTCCTCTGGGTGTTAAATTCTGATTTAACCTGGCAGCTCTTCCCCTGTAATGCTGTTTCCAGCCTGCTTTAGCATTGTTAGCTTCCTTTGAATGGAATCAAAGAGCGTATTTCAAGATCTCCATAGGAGGGTTGCTCTTTGAGGGTGGACTGAGTTTGCACCAGGTCTGATATCTCCCTGTCCCACTAACTCTTGCTTGAAAAACATTGTATTGGATGGTTTCCATGTCAGATCTGTTTCATGTGTCCTGTTATCCCATCAGGCTGGACAGGAGCTGTTGTGGGGGAATAATTATAAGTGTTTAATGGCTTTGTGGTTGGCTTTGGCAAGCTGGATTAGAGGTACGTGACTGTGCTTGGAGGAAAAGTGTGTAAGAAACATAGGGTTATGATGGGAGTCGCATCAGCAGCTTTGTGTTCTTATCTTATTCATTTCCTTAGTGCAGGATCTTTGTGGTGCCTTGAGAGAAAACGTGAGAGGAGCAGCATATTGTCTGCACTCAAGGGTGCGATGGGCTGGCTTGGTGGGCTCTGTACGACTGCTAGCAATAGTGAGAAGGTAGCATTAAGCTGTTGACCATTTAAAGCTACTTGCCTGGTTCAGGACCGTACGTACCAGGATGGGTGGCTTGGTAGAGCTTTGCCTCTGAATCAGTTAATCCTGGCTAAGGGTGCCAGTGCTTTGTAAAGTGTTCAAGAGAGGCAGCATTTTGTAAACTCCGAGGTGTGTCCCCACACACCAGGCGTTACGTTGTGCAGCATGGAGAAAGATGGCACTGATATCTCTTCAGGGATCTTGGTACATTTAACTGTCCCAGCTAGAGTGGCTGATGCAATGACATCTGGTTTGGGTCTCTGGAGATATCTGATGGAAGCTCTGTTCCCAGAGCAGGGTGCAAGGCAATGGTTAATTTGTCTGGAAGGGTGCCTAGAGTCTGCTGAAGATGCTGTTGTACGTGACATAGGCTGTTACCATGACCTTTGGGGCTATGGAGGAGGTTGTTCTGCACAAGGCACCAGGCACATCTCTGTTCATAGCTGATGCGGGTCTGAACTGGAGTCACAGCTGCGTTTCCAGCCCTACCAACTTCACTGATGGAGGAAGAGGCTCAGGGTAGGGGATACCTATCAGTTGTGCTGGTAAATGAGGCAGGTGAGAAAGCAGTCACCACAGGCTGAAGGCTGTCCCTGGTGTGCAGTAATCTCTGGCTGGAGAGGCTATAATAATTGCGTACAGAAAATAAGCAGTCCTGGGCTATGAAACAATATGTAGCTTTAACACTCCTTGTGTAATAGAATCGGTTATGATGTCCCCTTGCCTTAGGCAGAGCAATGCTGGAGGATGTACTTTGCAGTATCTCTTCCAGAGATCTGCTTCTGAACATATGAGCCCAGTTCCGTTTCTGATGCTTATTATTCCATCATCCTGCAGCCTTCATCCTCCACCTCCTTCTGTCTTTCTTAGAACTTGGAAAGGCCACCTTTCTAAAAATTCTAGACGTGGAATAAATCGACTGTGTGGCAAAAGGCAGGATTTTTCTCCCTAACTTATGTTTTATTGACCCTCATGCAAATTGGAGGAGCCCTTGTGAAGTTTGTCAGGGTAGGTCAACTGCAAAGCACCAAGTCCGGGCACCTGAAGTACTGACGGACATGAATTTCTGCATTTTCTGGAAGTGCACGGCTGGGTTACATGTCACCAGATCCAAAAGCTTTGGATTGCCTTTTATTTTTAAGCTGTTGCAGTCTGTGCAGGCAACCGTGAGGGAGAGGATGAGGCTGTGGCTGAGCTGAGTTCATCTTTAGGAGTTAGATGGGACTTCTGTGCAGTGGTGTTGTAGGCGAGAAAAGAGGGGACGCAGTGGGATCAGTCTCTCTGCTTGTGACTCACCCCTGTTATTCCACCAGGTAAACGCTTATGTAAAGAGCCATTTATTCTTTTTCTGTCTAGACGACCTTAATGGCTCTTTGATATTTCTTCCTTCCTCATCTACAATGTACTGATGCCCACAGTGCTCCTAAGAGGAAGGGAAATTATTTATGTTTTAGAGGCACGAAGAAAACCAAGGACTTGCATGAGTTCATACTGAAAATCTGAGGCCAAGCAAGGAGCTGAACCTGGGTGCTTGAAGGGCTCATTTGCTGGGAGCGCATGGGGAGTGGGAGATGCTGTTGCCTCTCTGTGGTAGTGTTGGGCTCCTTTTCCCTGAGATGCTGTTGCAGTAGTGCAGCCCTTCCCCTCTTCCCAGTTTGTGCCAGCTGGGAGTTCCTGCCCTGGTTCCCTGGCCCTGGGTGCGTGGGCACACGCTGGGCCACTGCTGTGTCCATAGCTGGTCCTGGTTACGTGTTTCTTTATGGGGTGTATTAGGGAGAACAGGAAGGGCGGAAAAAACGTATAGCTCGTGTCAGCAGGAGGAGGATTGTTGAGAACAGAAGAAATTTCCCAAACCTGGCAGGAGGTCAGAAGAACTGCCCACATTGTTCTGCTGGAGTGCCTGGAGAGACCAGACTCACTGTGAAGGGCTCGTAAAGCTTTAGATCTGCTGGACGTGTGCATGGACTATTTCTCTTTGAAACCCTTTTTCTCTAGGTGCTATTCATCTAAAGCTACCACTTTGAAATCCATTTCCTTTAAGTGCTTTTCTTCTAAAGCTAAAATTAACTTGACTTTAATTTTAAGACAGCTTTGTAACTGCTGGACGGCCCCAGACGCAGCCCCTGGAGGGGGGAGCTGCAGTTGGGAATGCGGCAGGGTCAGGGGCACCGTGCTCCCGCCTGCCTCAGCCCGCGGCGCGCGTCTTTGTGCACCCCGGGGAAGAGCTCTGCACTTCCCTCCCTTGGCCAAATAGTGCTGAGACGTGAAGAATTTCCCATCTTGTGTGAGTGAAATATGCTTTACAGAGCGAAGTTGTTGTGCTTGACGTGGGGTATGGCACAGGAAAGGAAGACTTGAAGAAAGGTATCGGTACCCAACGGGTTACAAGATGAGGGTACACCACCTGAGCACCAAACTTTTACAGTTGCCGTTTTCCATCTTTAAAATACTTTGCACATAGGTCCTTCTCCTGGGGATGCATCTGTCCTCTGGCCTTCAGAATTTTGACATTTAATGCTAAAATCTATAGTCCAGAAGAGCCCAGAAGTATTGGAGTAGCTATTCTCAGGTCAGCTATTATTGAGTTTGCTTGGTCTGATGGCTGACACGCTGCAAATCCCTAGAGAAGAAGTAACTTGATCCATAAACAGCTTGGCAGAGCAAGAGACAGTTTGGATTTTTGTAGTGGTCAGTGAGAAAGTGCTGGGGAGACAGAATCATTAAAAATGTCAATTCTGGGAAGTCAGATGGTCCTACATTAACTCCAGCTGAGCAAAAGCAATTTATATGTGCCAGTAATGAGGCTGTCAGTTTTACAGTCCATCAGCTGACTCTAACCAGCAATATTTAGACAAAAAGTAAAGCAGAAGATGATGTCATCTGTGCCTTTATAAAATAGAAATTGATCCTCCAAAAGCAGTTCTGATGGCCTGCAGCTCTGGAGAAGGAAGGTCTGAATATGCTTTGGGAACTCTTTTGGTGTCCTGTTCAAATGCTTTGTTTTCAGCGGTTGCTAGTGAAGGACATGGCAGTACTTTGGGACCTTTGTCTACTTGTTTCTTGATTTGTATGTAGGTGGTGTGTGGTAGGCCAACACTAACTGTTCGGAGAGCATCAGAGCGGCAGAAAACTTGGGCTTTCTGGGAGCAAATAAAAATACATAATTTTTCCCTGCTACCTCTTTTGTGATTAAATGTTTATGCATTACAAGGAGATCTGCTGTTCGTTTAAATGGGTTGAAACCTACTGAACACTTTCTGGGGCCTTTAGCCTCATGAATGCTAAAGTAGATGGTCTTTGCTGTACACCCCCATGGAGATCAAAGCCCTCTGCTTCTGTGTTGGTGGAGGCTACTGTAACTATGGTCTTCTGCTTCTTAAGAGTATTTATACTCCCAGCATCTGTGAGAATCCTTATTTTACAGACCATGAGCGAAGATGTAGCAACTTAGCTTGAACTGGTGTGGGAACTTTGTGTTAGAGCATGAAAATGTCCCCAGATTCCCAAGCTATTCGTTAATGCCATGGTGCTTGCCTATCATCCATGTCCCAAGATGAAGAACTCCTGCTCTCCATAGTAAGGTAGCAGCAGGAGGTTTAGGGCAATTTACTAAACCCGTAATTTTGCTGCTTTGGGGCATGCAGTAGTTTGCTTTGTGCATTCAAAACGCATGGAGGTGTTTGGAGTGACAATGACATTTTCATCTTGAGGCATATAGGGTTATGAGGTTTGGAACGTATGGCTCAAGTTGTCTAAGCAGAGGTTGTTATGGGGGACTTTGGTTGTTTAAGATGCTGACTGAAACCACCAGTTGCTTGTCCTAGGCCACCACTAATATGAGATAAGAGCAGTAAACAGAGGAGAGACTGATTTGAACCATAAAGCTTAACAGAGGAAACTCCATTGTTATGCTCAAAATCTTGTTTTATGGGCAAAGAGGAGGCACACCTCATATATATATATAAACCCAAGAATTTATTGCTAATATAATTGAAATCTTAAGCATCTAATCATTATTAGTGGAGTTTGGACCTTCCCTGTAGATGGGAATTAAAGACTAAAAAAAATTTAAATGGCAGTTTAGAAAGAAGTTATGAAGTGTGACAATATAATTCTCAACATGTAGTTTTCAAGATATATACCATGTCTGCATTTCATGTATTTTTTTGTGTAGGATCTTAGTTCTTAGAATAATGGAAGGTCATATAACTCTCTCACTTGGGTAATGACAAGGCGCTTGCATAATAAATACACTTTTGGAATGTGATTTTTTTTTTTTAATGGGTAAAAAATATTTGCAGCTCTGAGTAGTTACTTACAGAGAAAATAGCTCTACCTGTATTGCAGATCTGTGATTGCAAATTATACTGCATAAACCATATAATGGATGCCACTGGTGAATGATGGTACGGCAGAGTAGCGGCGGCAGCATAGTGGAAGGTGATGAATATTTGAAATGTCATTTTTACAGGAAGCTCGGATTAATGCTTTTATGGGCAAAAATAACCAGCATTAGGAAGACAGAAGCTGAGACTCAAAAGTTAGTAGCATGTTCTTTAATTGCTGCCCAAAATGGATCTATTTTAAGTACTCTTACAGCTCACACTATTGGAACATCAGAGTGCCTTTTAATCTTTAATGCATTTATCTTCTTAATTACCCTGGAAAGGGTATCCATGTTTTACAGGTGGCAAACAAAAACACAGAGAGGCCAAGTGACCCCACTGGCTTCATGAGGGAGCCTTTAGCAGAGTAGGGCTTTGAACAAGGTGAATTAAATTAGTGCCTGGGCATTTCCTTTCTTTTGCTGGAGGAAGGATGTGCACAACTGCATTTCTCCCTGGAAGAGGTGCAAAGGATCACGCAAAAAGTCACCGTCCCAACAGAAGGGTCTGAGTCCATAGAAATCCCAAGTGAGAGAGGCGGCAGGAGCCAGGACCAGGAGCGGAGCCAGCAAATTTTTCTTCCCGACGTGTTCAGAGTAGAGCTGCCTGCAGCCATCCTGTCCTCTGTAGCTTTGCCCCGTACTTGTTTATGGGAGTTCTGTTGCACAAAATGTTGGCCACGCGAGGTCTGTGTTCCAGACGGCTGCAGACTGAAATGAGCAGTCTCAGAAATATAGATGATTATTTTTCCTGTCTTTCTGGGTGCTCCAAATAATTTATACAGTTCCATATGTTCCTTGCTAGCTCCCCTTCCCTCTCCCAAGCAGTAATAAAGCTCCCATCATCAATCTGTGCCTAAATCAAGTTTCTGTTCCTCGTGAGGGATGTGTACTCTGTTTGGAATGACTTCTTTTTTAACTGTTTTAAGAGATTGTTCATGGTTGCATCTTAATCCTGGAGCAGACTCATATTTAATCAGGTTTGCTGTGTCAATTTTACGTCCACATACCTGTAAACAATAATGATCCTCTCTGCCAGCTCAGTGTGACATACGCTATCGTAACGACACAGCAGCTCCCAGGAGGGAAAAATTTACATCGGAGATGGCTTTTTCCTTTCATCAGATTTTATCCCAAGTTGGTTTTGGGACTGTGTCTCTTTCCCCTCTTTAATATTGCTTCTTTCTTTGATCTGACTTCCTCCTACTTCTGCTCCAAAGCCAGCTGAGATAACGAGCCTTGCAGACCCATCCTGCACATGCTCTGCAGCACGATGCTTGGTGGCATGGTGAGAAGCAGCCCTATGCCTCGCCCTGGGACCTTGGATGATGGGACCTTCCAGGAGACGCGAAATTTGGACAAGTCTCAGCCCCGTGGTCCTGACCTGCCACCCGGCTCTTCCCTTTTTCCGTCCAGCACGAGACTGCCGTGCTCTTGCAAACGAAGCCCATGTGTTTTAAATGGGAGAAGCTGACAGTGTGTCTGTTCTGCTGTGGACTGGGTTGAGGTGCTTCCAGCTGCAGAGCATGAACCGCTAATGGGTTAGAGCCACGTCCTTCTTCTTGGAGGCACCTCAACTCTTGTCCTTGAAGCAGAAATCAAGACTGAGAGAATGGAACAACAAGTGAAACAGAAGATTGGAGGGTGTTTTGGTGATAAGCAGCTTTGAAAGCAAGCAGCTATCAGAAATAGGTGAAATAAAGCCATAGCTTGTGATAGAAAGGTGTGTGCTTGCGATTTATCATAGGGAAGGGGAAGACAGCAGGGGCCTTTCTACACGGAAACCTCCAGCAGGAAACTTGGGCTGATAATTTAGGCTGATGTTTTTGGTGGAGCGTATTGAGAAACAGCAGCGCTATAGCATTCTCAGATACATTACTTTGAAATAGCAGCCCCTCCACAAGGTTTATGCGTCGAGTTAAACCTGTGTCAGAGGAAGACTGGCTAAGCCCATTTGTTACCAGCCCTTAAGCGCTGCCTCCAGGAGCTGGGGGTGGATTTAGAGGCATTTGCTCAGATTTGGCTCTGTCTTCCCTCTCCCTGCCCGCAAAGAAGATGGGATCCCATCAGACAAAGCGTTAAACTGGAGTTACTGGCTGTTGCTGGGGGGGAATGAAGGGGTCCTGTCCATCCACAGCATTTCTGCCTCTTTTTCTGCAGTTTGGAGTAAGGCGGTGTGAAGCCACGGAGAAATTGTCTACTGGTTCGTGGGAAGAGAGAGGGAACATCGGTCACCGTGGCTGACATGGTCGGTATGAGAGGTCCCAGCTGAGGTCTGGCTGACGAGGGCACGTTTCTAATGGATGGTGGGAGGCATGGATGAACCCAAGCCTGAGGGTTGCTGTCACTCCTACGTGCCCTAGTCCTCGCTACCCTACCATGCAAAAATCTCCTGAAATAGGAGAGGAGAAGTGGAGGTCATCACTCCAGCAAGGAAGGAGCGACGGCTTCTGTGGTGGAATGTCTCCCGAGCTTGGGGCAGGGGAGCCTTGGATGATATTTGTGTGCAGCGAGCGTTAGGGAAGCTTTGCTGAAGGGAACTGAAGTCTGGGCCGCTGGTCACCTACAATTTGCCTGGCAGACCACAGCGGAGCAAATTCACCCTTCTCGGCTTGCTGCGGAGCAGGGAAAGGCAGCCTGCAGCAGCACCAACCTCCTGGGCTTTCCCAGCACAGGAGGACCCCTTCTAACAGGCTTTCTGCCTGCACCTCCAGTTGCTCTTGCTGGCCCAAGAAAGCAAAGCTGGAAAACTCAACCGCGTGGATGAGCGTTTTTGACCTTCTCCAGCTGTCTGCCTCTATCCATCCATTTGCTACAGCCTTTAGAGTTAGGATGCGTCTGCCTTGGAGCACGGCTTGGCATTTGCTGCTCCAAGTAATTTATCTTGGTTTTTTTTTTTCAGCTGGATGAAAGGATAGGGTCCATTAGCCCGCGCAGAGCTCCGTGCTGCGGAGGCTGGACTGCATCTGCTAACCAGGCACCATCTGGGTTTCTGCTCAGCGTGGTGAGGCAGGCATCCTTCTAGACTGTCAGCTGCCTTGGCACTGTCTGTCTGTCTGTCCCCGTGCCTGTCAGCCCTACTGTCTTATAAATCATAGTGTCTTCACTCTCTTTTTAATCTGCAGTAATCCTTTTTTTTCCTCGTGTCTGCAATTTCAGTGTGTACATGTATCACATCTCAGTGTGCTTTGCCTCATCCTCTATCCTTCAGTTTATATGTGTCAGAAAGCTTGGCTCCATTTAGACAGAGGAGATGGTTTTCAGCTCTCTGTCCCTTTGGATTTTAGTAATCACTTAGCTTGATTGAAGAACACAGGCAGGGCAAGAGCTTTCCCTGGGTGAGGGTTATTAATTTTTCCTTTATGTGCAAGTCCAGGTGGCCTTTGCCTTTTAAAAAGAGACTTGTCCTTATGTTGGAGAAATCACATTTATTTTCTAATAGTGATCTATACTACAGTGCAAAAGATCTGTCTGCTTTTATGCCATTTCAGCCCTCCAAAAAAAATAAAATGGAGAGAGGGAACGCAAAGGTTCATCGGCCTTGAATTGCCTCTCTCCTTCTGGGGATTTGCGTCAGAGGCTGATCTTTTGGGTCAAAATGTTGGCTCCATTGCAAAGCCGATAAGAAAAATAGAGGAAAAGAGCTCATTGTGACGAGTAGCAGGGAGAGAGAGGGTAATTTATTGAGAAGATGGTTTTAAAATATTCCTTTCTAATGAGACTGTAGATACATTTTCTCTCTGCTTGGTCAGCGCAAACTACAAATGACTGATGCTAAACCTACCTTCCCTCTGGTGTTTGCTCAGATTAAGACCACTTGAGGATCAAAGGAGATCCAGGTTCCTCCCTGGAAGGATGCTCTCTTGATACACATATAAATCCTGCCCTGCCTGAGAGTGAGTTAGGAACATGTATTGGAAATAAGTAAATTGCTTAGATTTTGACTGACAGTAAAATAATTACCTCAAACCTCAAGCAATTGTTGTTTTGCAAAAATGCTGGGTATCAGCATTAATCACCGAGAGGGGTCGATACGGTGAGAATTACTAGAGGCTTTTGCTTTCTTTTTTTTTTTTTTGGCCTTATTTTTGAATAACTCTAATCACAGCCTCACCCAAGCCTGGGATATAATAAAGGGTTTCAGCAAGGCTGTTCCCCGATAGCCTATAATTTATTTTAATACACCGGCAATGCCATCTGCGCTTGAGGCTTTATTAATGTGAAGTGAGGCCAAGAGTTTCTCTGGTTTTATTCCTTTTCTAGGTTGCTTTCCCCACATCCCCCCTGTTTCCCTCTGACCGCTCAGGCTGACTTTCTCACCCAGGCTTCTGCACAATCCGGTTTTGCAGTAGTGGATGCTGAGGCTTGTGCTTGTTTTTAGCAAAGGGGCTGGATGCAATCAGCGGGGCTGAGCTCTGTCCTCCTGGCCACCCGTTCTGCAGCCACAACGTGTGTCCCCGCGGGACCCACCGTTTTGTTTATCAGTGTCATGTGCTGCCCTCCTGTCGCTATCCCCATAAGTTGGACGTGCCCTTGCATCCATCATACCAGCATATGGATGTCCATGCCGAGGCAATGGGGATGCTGCTCCGAGGTCCTCGTCAGGAACCCAGCCCTGGCATGTGTGGCATCATGATGGCCCTTCCGCGCTTTTGCTGCACATGCAAGTTGAGCTGGCATTTCTCTTTGCGCTCTTGAGGACAGGTCTAATACCAGTGGAGGATTTCAAAGGGCACTGGTGGCTTTCCTGTAGCACCCCATTGACCTGGTGTGGGATTGCCCCCCTTGAGTTGCCCTGAGTTTGTTCCCTTTCAACACAGCTGTCCCAAAACTCAGGCTTCAGCTCATGCTTTGGTTTAGGATTGAGGAGAGATCTTGGCGTCTGCCCTTCCAGTCCAGGCAGAAGCCGGTTCTTCCTGTGAGTAAGCCTTGGAGGATGGTTGCTTTGCCCTACTCAGTTCTGGCTTTCCTTGCAACTATCCATAAGCAAGTTCTGCAATATGATAAGGTAGGATTCAGTATAAATATCTTGTCAGGAAAATATCTTCCTCTTGGGTTTTGTTATTTTCTGTATCTGTAAGAACTGGTTAAATAGAGTCTCTTTCTGTTTTTTGATTGTAGGGACTGTTGGGTAGAGGGTTGAGTATAGCATTAGACCAAACAACTAGCCTATATGAAGCAATGCTTTCTGGTTATATGTGCTGTCCCATAGCCAGAACATGGTTCTGTGAGTGCTGTTTGTGAAGGCTAGATTTTATTAAGTGCAAATAATATGCTGTTGATTTAGAAGATGTTTCAGGGTTTAGCAGGCAAAGATATAGTCCTCCAATAGCCATCTACTGCCTGTAAGTGTGTACTGCTGTGTAATATCTAGGCTGGAGGTGGGTTTCTTTGCCAGAAAAAAATGCAGCCACGTACTTCTGTACCCTTCACTGTCTTTATTGTAGCCAACAAATGTGTTCCTGATTGCAGCCTTCCTGGGAGACTTGTGTGGTCTTGTGCCTCAGGCTTATGTCAAGTTATGGAGCATCAGCTGAAGTATGGTAGCTGCTTCTGCATGTGGCTTACGTGCCGTTGCCTGGCCTCAGCAAGACGAGCTGAGCTAGGTCAGAGCACCTTATGTTTCCCATCAGTTGGGAATGTGCCTGTGGCTAGTCTATGTGGTTCAGGTATTTTGCGATGACCTCTTAAGTCACAGTTTGCAGTGACTCCATGGTGAGTCAACCCTCTTCAGCCACACGTTGCATGCTCCAGTACGATTCTGGCATGGAGCAGGAGATGCAGAGAGTTAATTTAACTTCTACTAGACAGAGGTAAGCCAGGACCATTTTTTGCTAAGGTGCATATCTTAATGGAGCGGATAAAGTCAGCATCCCAGCTAGCAAAACTAAGCATCGTTCTGGTGACTGCTCCAGTGGAGGCTCTTGCCTCACAGCCTTGGAGCTGCTATGAGGTCTGTGAAGACCCTTCTCCCGGACTGTGTACCATTTTGCTTCATGCTTAGCAGGGCTGCGTCACTGGCCCCTCGTGTTTGACTTCAAACTTTGCATCCTGACAAGCTCAGAGCAAAAGCCACAGCATTTAAGTTAGGCCCAGGTGTAGTGTCTCAAACCATGCTAGATCACCTCTGATCAAGAGGAGGTACTGGCCTGGCTGCAGGCGGGCTCTGACGGCACGGAGCACACAGAAATGCCTTCAGGAGCAGCACAGGGCTTGGGATGCAGCTGCACGGCTCCTTCCCAGGGTGCTGCAGGGGATCCTGTCCCCAGGGATGTCTCCCAGAGCCGTCACTGCAGCCGGTGGGAGCTCCTGGAACAGTGCCTAAACATGGATCGGCACAGGGGCTGCAACACCATCCCTGCAGACCAGAGCTGGCATCCCTGAATTGGAGTCATCTGCTATAGGGAAAGCACTCTTCAACAGTACTAATTGACAGCAGCAATAATTGGTTATTAAGGTTTGATTGGTCACTACTGTGTGGGCTCTGAAGATGAATATGAGGGTTTAAGAAACAGTGGGACTCTGAATTCTTAATATATTCTGAATCTGCTTCAAGGCATTGATTATATTGTCCACTCTTGTATCCTGTCCTGAATATACCAACAACTGCTCAGAGAAGAATTGTGCTGTGGATTCAGTATTTATGTGGTTCAGCCTTGTTCTGCTTTGAAGATAAGAAGAAAGATTTACAAATCGGGGATGAGTGCTCTGCACTGCTTAAAACCAGACTTTACTAATAGGGTTCCCAGGTGATGAGTACTGGACCCATCCTACCCTGTCCCAGGCCCTGGGTAGTGATGCAGAGGCTTTCTCCACAGTCACTCTAAACTTGGGATGGGTGGGTGTTAGTGCTCAGAACGAATATCCCTGCTGAGTCATGGAAGAAAACAGGACTGACTTATGCCTGGGTGAGTAGGAAACCATAGATAATGCTTCTGAAAGAGATCCTGGAGAAAATCCTAGGAACAATCAAGTCCCAGGGGGAAATTTAGGCTGAGAGTTATTTTTATTGTCACCATAAGAGAGTGAATTTGGATAGTGATCTGGGGAATCTGTTGGCAAAGAGTAGAAATTAAAGCAAATCCTCTGCTCCAGATCCTTATGAGAGGAAGGGGAGGGTGATGCATTAGGAACAGTGGTCTGGGGGGATGTCAGGGAACAAAAGGACAGAGAGAAAAATAACAGCCATCGTTTTGACCCTAAACACTCAGTGCCATTCCGCCCATCTGGAAAAGATGGGAGAACGCCTGTCCGCAGGATGCTGAGGTTGATCACAGTTTGCACGTTGGCTTTTCCATTTGGTTAGGCGATTTCACATTGGAAAGGTCCATCCCGAGCTTTCAAATGTAGACACCCTACATCTGGCTCCACAGCCACAAAGCACCGGGTGCCCGGAGGGTGTGTAAGGGGAGCATCGCTCTGTGATCGTCCTGTTCATAAGCTTTTTCTTAGACAGATGCTGTTGGCTACTGTCAGCCTTGCTAAGCCAGCCAGACCTTTGGTCTGACCTAGGCTGGCTGTAAGTGGCGCCTGGTCTCCTCATCTGTTACTGGCAGTGCTGCTTTTTTCTTATGTGTCCTTGAGGAAATCACTCATCCAACCTGTGCCTGAGTCCCGGTGTTCATGGGCAGGACAATATCGATGCTTTTGTGGTGGTTTATTCATTTAGGTTCTTTTGGGCATATACTGTCTCTCTCTCTACATGTTTGTGAAGCATTTATCACATGAGTGCGTCATCTCGGATGGCCTTTCAGCTGTCACAATAATAGAAATAATTAACAAGAAATTCCTTCTCTTCCTGCCTTTATTATATTTTGCTCATAAACAAACTGTTGACTGTTGCTAAGACAAAACTATCTATTGAAGCCTGCTAAAGAGGAAAACTGGGACCCCTGGATCAGCAGTAAATTGCTGCAGGATGGACAGTGAGGCAGGGAAGTATCACCTGTGTGTTTGCCCTGTATTTAGGCTTTTCTGTGAGCATCTGCCTTCAGGAACAGGATGCAGGGCTAAGCTCATCCAGTACAGCCACTCTTACATTCTCTTCCTTTGACATGAGCTTCCCCCCACTGTCCTTAACCATATTCCGGGGACAGAAAACCCCAGAAACTGTGGTTTTGTGCACCGGCAGGGAGATGTGGCTCAGTAAGTAAAGGTACCTTCCAAAGCGCAGTGTCTTTCAGATTCACCGGGCTCCCCATAAAACATTTTTATACTGAAACCAGAGGTATGACCTTGTTGATAATTTAACTCGTGGACCAAAGACATGCAGTGGAGTACAGACACCAGTGTACGTTGACATCGTCCCCTTCCCTTGCTGAGGACTCTGCACATTTTCTTTTGGGGCTGGTCTGCCCTGCAGTTGTTGTCGCTGTTGGGCTGAGTTGATCTCCCGCTTGCAGCACAGGCAGGATCTTCTCTCAAGTCCTCAATGCAGAGAAAGCAATGGCATTTTCAGGAAGGCACCAGATAGGTTTGCTTTGCTCTGTTTCACAGGGTTTTGTTCGCTGTTCACAGATAATCAGAATGGAAATTTTCTTGTATGCAGAAATTGGATTCTGGAAACTGCCTGGGTTATGGGTCCAGAAGCTCATATGGAAATGCGTGGCTTGTTGCTCTTTTGGCTTTGGTAGATCTGTTTGTTACCTCCTAGAAATGGACTTTGCAAATGAAACTTAAGCTCCTGTATCTCTTCAAGTTCAAGTAAATGTGGACAAACAGCATTTCTCAGTCAAGGGACAGATTTATAAATCAGGATGTTGTGATGAACTGGTTTGAGTCAACAGTTAGTTCATCTGATCCGTCGATCAAACTTGTAACTATGCTTGATCAGTAATTGCCTAAATCTGTGAACCGATTCACAACATTATGGGATAAGGCCAGTAATTTATCTTTCGTGTTTAGGACTAAATGTCGGAAGTACTGTGTGGTTTCAATTCTTTGTAAGTACAGAAAACAGTGAAGATTTTTGCTGGCCCATAGAGGTTTTGTTTGTGCTATGGAAAAGGCAGCCTTTCCCCAGGAGCTTCCCTGTGCAGTCTTCACAGCTATAAACTAAAAAAATGCAGTTTATTCAGGCACAGTGCTCTCCTGACCGACGGACTGCGTGTGATACTTTAGAAAGAGACAAAAGAAACTTCTGGTTCCCAACCTTTTCTTGGCTTTGTGTATTTCTGAAATATGCTGTTGGATAACAATTTCCTTTTCAGGGAAGGCTATGAACATTGCCTTTCAGATTAGAGCTTGCTCACTGACTTGTTTGCAGGATTTTGCAAGACCTGTTGGAAGATAAGAGATCAGCCCCCTGCTTGAAGTCTGTCTTTCTCCAGGCTGATTACTTTTGGTGTGTAACATGGAGATTTATCTGCACACTGGGAGATACAAAACCCTGGCAAAGGTCTCTAAATATTTTATAGTGCCTTCTCCTGCTGCTTTGATTTGTCTTTTTTGACCTTTGTTGCATCCCCTTACCTTGTGGGTGATGCCATGTCCTACAAACCTTCCAGGCTGGAGATGAGAGTCGCCTGCAGTGAGTTCGGACTAAGATCTCCCATCTCCCCATTTGCTTGGGGTGCAAGTGAGTCTCTGTGTGATGGAGCACGTAGCCTGACACATCCCATCACCTGACAAGAACTTGGAGGTCTCAGGAGGAGTGGCTGCCCCACAGCTGGGCATGGTCCTTGAGGGAGGCTCCCCTTGAGCTTTTGCATGTCTCACCTGGTGGGCATGAAGCAGTTGGTCAGTACAGGGTGAATGGCTCCTGCCTGGTGCACGGGGCCACGGAGGAGGAGAGAGTCTCTAGCATTGATCTGCTGACATGTAAGGGTCAAGTCATGATGGGGAGGTGGTCATCAAGAAGAAATCAGGTTGTGTATGGTTGGACAGCCTGTACATGTGAATTCAGTTCTTCAGTGTGTCTACTGTCCTTTAAAACCACAGTGCAGTCAGGCCACTACAAAAATGATTTTTAAAAGTATCCTCTGTTTATTCCTTCTTTGGGGCTTGTCAGTGCATTCTTTGTCTGTATGTCTGTCTCTGCAGAGTTTGTCGTCCTAGAGAACGTGATACAACACTTGTCAAGTCAACAAGAAACTTTCTGGAAAATTTCGTGGGCTTTGGAAGCTCAGCCCTACAGAGTGGCCATCAGCATTTAGATAATAAACATTTGCTGCTACTTTGAAAGCGGATTAAGCTCTGAGGCTTTATCCAGATAATTTTGTGAAGGTTCCCGCATGTCAAATAATTTCTTCATTATTTGAACAGATGATGGCAGCAAAATCAGGAGTTCATTCAGAGATATTCATATTCCAAAATGTCTCTTAAAGCCACATCATATCACTGTCCTAATCAGAGAGTGGTCTCTGACCAGTTCCAATCAGGGTAATGCCCTTTCAGTGTAAGTAAATTGTTACAGATTATCTTAATCTGCTTGGAGAAACACCAGATCCATTCATTTCTGAGCAGAAGGATTGGGATGGAGAATGGCGGGTGCAGGTGCTTGGGGGCAGCAGCAAACCCCACGGGGACTGAAGACACACAGACATTAATCTCGCAGGAGCAGTGCTCTGTGCCATATGTGAAATAAATGGAAAACGCAGATAACAGGCAATCTGAAGATAAATTAACCCCTTCACTTGCAGGGCTGTGCAGAGCTGTGCGGGAGGTGATGATGATTTTACAAGGTTCAGTGGGTGGCAGAAAACTTCACCGAGGTTTTGGGATGTTCGTTTGTCTGCAAAGCATTACCCATAACTGTTAGTAGGTGCTGCAGAGGAAAGAGAGGTTTTGCTTCTCTGGAGCCCCTGGAACAGCCACTCCACAGCAGATAAACTTAATATCTGAGGACCGAGGTTGAAGGTACAAGGCCAGAGGGACGTGGAGGGAGGGCTGGTGCTTGGTTTGGAGGTTACTCTCCCATGCCAGGGCACCTCTCTGGGGGGGTAGATGAAATCTGAGGGGGAACCAGGAGCTGCAGGATCCAGGTGATGGCCAGGCACTGCTCCAGTTTGCTGTGCAGCGCTGAGTCCTGCCAGTACGGTTTTACACCATCAGCCCCATGGATCCAGGCCTGCTTGTCCAGGGGTTGAATTTGGCCTCACGCAGAACAGAAAAAAAGCCAGGTCCTACCATGGGGCATACCTTGAAGTCGCCAATCTCGCCAGTAACCAAAAGTGTTCTTTGCCTTCAAAGCATTTCCCTTCAGAGACTTTTCAGTGTTAAAGTGTTTGAGATCGGCCATTTCACCCTGTGCAAGCTAAAAAGGGAGCTTCTCCACTTTTTGTCTACCAAATATGTTTGTGGCTCCTTCATTTGGATAGCCCAGCATCAGACTCTCACGTTCTGCCTCCTAGGAGAGTTTTCATCTGTCAAACATGCTTCCTGCTCAGCCAGTACAGACTCAGTGAAACCATTTTGGTTTGATTGCCATCAGGTGTCTGAGTCATTATTACTGAGAAATACCCACTGGCTTTGAACACTCATTGCCTCATGGCCCAACTTTCAATAAGAAGCTTTGCTATTAACTGGATGGGAAATGTCATCTAGATAATTTTTGTTATGACGGTAAAATAGGACTTTGGGTGAGATTGGCAGAAGAACTCAGTGCTGGTCTGCACCTCTTTGTGATGAAATGCAAATTCCTCTCGGCTGGAACAGAATCATATCTGTGCTGAAGATATTTGCAGATATTGCCCCTGCTTTCTCCACTGGCTTTGGGTCTTAGTACCTCCATTTGGCTGTAAATACATCCCGTCAGTGCTTTCAGGTTTGGATTCCCAGTCAATAGATTAAGATAACACTGCTTGCTTATATTAGAGAACTGTTGTGAACGCAATTAATAAAGCTGCAAAGCTGAAAAGTAGTGGAAGAGCTGAATATCATTACAGAATAAGACCTCATTCACAGTACATGATGTGAAAAATTATTTCTTGCAAAGAATAATAAATTGCCATGGCTTTTTAGCCTAATTGTAGATGCTTGATTCTAATTTGTTATTTGTCATTTCCATGTTAATGAAGAGTTTTAGATATAATTACCACATTTATGGCAAACAACACATTATCATTTTCCAATGCTTGCAAAGCACCGGCTTCTTTAGAAATAGAAGAGCTGAGTAATTATCCTTGTTGTGCAGCTCCAGGGTGGGCTCTACAAATAATAGTGTCCAGCTCCCTCTGCAGAAGAGGTTTTGTGCAAGATGCTTCTCAAAGGCAGCTGATGTCATTAACCCTCTTCTGCATTTGGGGACCCAAGACTCAGAGACATGAAGTAACTTCCCCAGGGCACTCAGCCCTCCAGATCCCTTCTGGACAGAGTCTTCTCTTCCTCATTCTCACAATGCAAAAGATGTCCAGAGCCACCATTTTGGTTGGCACTAAGTTTCCCGGTTTGTTCTAGTTATCACAGTGAGGGAGGTGATCCTCAAGGCCCATTCACTGGCATATTGTAGAGATTTTGCTTGATCAAGGCTGGTTTTGACTCACATTGGTGACGGGAGTTTCATGGGGTTTTAAGAGTATCTTATCTAAGGCCTGGAAAGTCCTGGTATGATAAGAAGCCCATAACTGCTGTTTTGCAACAAAGCAGTGTAATATTTGTGAGTTCCCCTGCCTGCTGTGATTGTGGATTTCCATTGTGTTGATAGATGTAGTAGTTTCTGATCCTCCGTTTTTGCTACATCCGTTCTTGTTGTCCTGCCCCATCCAACGACAGGGGCAGCCCAGCCTGGGCTTCTCGCCATGGGGTGGCAAAAGGCAATTTTGAGAAGCTGTGATACATAGCAGTAGGAGGGAGGGGTTCTAGTGCATTGACTCAAGATGCTGGTGAACACGTTGCTTCTCTGTGATGGAGAGCTGTAACATACCATCCTCTTCCACTGGCAAGCTCCATCTCAGAGCTGCTTTGAATTTTGGCCAATGTTATGAGCAGGGCCTCGTTGCTCTCATAATGAGAAGCCTTTGGCTTTCCAGCCTCAAGTGTCTATGGTCCCTTTGTCCCTGGAAGAATGGGATTATTTAGCTTAACTACCTCCTTTTTGTAGCTCTTCTTCCTGTCCTGGTGCTTGCACACTGGGATTTACTTAGAGAGTACAATGCTGCTCCCTTTCAGCCTTTGCTATAGCTAAGCGAGCCAACAGTCTTTTGCTTTTCCTTTTAAGATAGTTTCTGGTTTTGCATCCTGGCACTGAGACAGTCTGAGCACATCTGTTGTGAATACCTCCTGTATGTGGCTTTTCATTACCCGTTACAGAAGGTGGATGCAACTCAAAGAAAGATGTTGGGAAACCAGCAACAGGGAGGTGATTTACAAATATCTTAAGGGTCTGGTACGTAGTGTGGGCCAGAGGCATGTGCTAAGCTTTAGGGACAGACACGTTCCAGTGCTGAGTGCAAGACTGATTCTCTGTGTTAGGATGTATCACAAATTAGAGATTCACCTCTCTCCAACCTCTCAAAATGGGGATAACTTTGTTTTTCACTCATCTCCACACTCTGAGTCCTTCCCTTTCGTAGACCACATGCCCAGGAGATGGCATGTAATGTGTTTGAAGTGGAATAAATCAGTGGGCACCGCTTTCAATTATCCCAACCCAAGCTCGTTCACTGCACAAGGCAGCCTGTGAAATATGGCAGGACTGACAAGTCGCGAGCGCTGCCGGAGCATTAGCGCTGATCTGCAGACAGACATCAGCACAGTGTCTGCCACAAGCAGCAATCCCTGTCTGCGCTGCCCGTGACAGCTCCAGCTACCCTGATTCGGGGAGGCTGAGCGCAGAGGAAGGAGCTGGAGGAGAGCACTGAAGTGCACTTCTGCCGGCGTGCCATTGCTGAAATCCTCAAGTACCTTCTGCAGCTAATGCTTAGAGCCACTTCAGCCTTTTCAGTCAAACACGAGATGTCCTGGGCTGCAAGTTTCAAGCTGGCAAAATTGAAAGCATTGCCACTCATCTCACTGTGGTGAGACAAACACTGCCCCGTGGCAGTAATGCCATTACTGAGGCTCACGAACACAAAATGAGATAGAGGACCTCACTCCTGCCCCCAGCCCAGCCCTGTCTGGTTTGGTGGCTCTGAATTAGTCACATCTTCATGGCATCCATGGGTTTCCCTGACTGTCTTGCGGACCCAGATACCCAAGGCAACATGGTTATAGGGTGGGCCAGTGGGAAACGATGCATGCAGCACTTGGCACTGGCCATATCTTAGGCAGAGTTGATGTTTGTTAACACACACAAGTTCCTGGAGGAAGAGTGCTGAGAATAGACTTCTGTACTAGGAAAGGGTCCCTAAGAGCTCGGCATGAGCTTTGGTTCAGCTTTGTACCAGCAATAGAGAAGAAAGTGCTCTCTCTGTCGCGTTCCTACAGAGATGTTCTCCTGTCACCCGGTTGTGAGTCTCCAGCTTCTTGTAATGAAATCATCAGGAGGGAATGGCCCACAGAGGTGAAGCACTGAACCAGGAGGGACTCGGTTAACTTGAGCGTGTGTCAGCTGTTGCCTTTGGTATGAGATGGGAATAAATCACTGCTGTTCAAATGATGCAGTGATTTCTGCTCAGCTTATACTTGTATAAGTGAGCTTATATTGGTATAAAGTGTATTTGCAGTGCCAGAACAATTGTAACTTGTCTCAGAAATGAGCTTAGAAGGGCTGTATTTATGTCTTATCAGCTTTTCAGCTTTTCTGGGACCAGGTCTTTCCTTACATCCACCTAATGTTGGATGGGAACATCCCTAAGCGCCTCTGTGGACTGGGCCGCCAAGGAGACCTGTCCTATCATCAGCCCAGCCTGGAGAAGAGCAGGAAGAAGTCTTCTCCCTTTTTACTCTTTGGCGGTGTGGTAGCACCTAGAATCCAGCTGAGAGTGGGACCTCACTGTATGAGTGCTTGGGGAAAATCAGAGCAACCTCTTCCCTCTCTGCACCATGTCCCCTTAGCCCTCCATGCTGTCACTCACAGCGTTTTCTCTCTGTTGCAAGGTTCTTCCTTACTGCATCATCCTCTCAGTACAGTTGTGAGTTTGCGTTCACTAGCAAACCACAACATGATCAAGAGCTGTGATGGAGAAACATTGCTTGCTTTTCCTTGTGCTCACTCCACTGCTGGCCATGGCTCGTATGGGCCTGAGAAGCAGGAGGGAAGTGCAGATTCCTACACTTAGAATCATAGAATTGCTGAGGTTGGAAGGGACCTTTAAGATCATCAAGTCCAACCATTAACCTACCCTGACAAAACCACTTCTAAACCATGTCCCTAAGTACCACATCTACCCTTTTTTTAAACACCTCCAGGGATGGCGAATCTACCACCTCCCTGGGCAGCCTATTCCCATGTTTAATAACCCTTTCAGTGAAAAAATGTTTCCTAATATCCAACTTCTAGCAATGCAGCACATCAGTATTATGTTTTCAAGCACTCTGTCAAAGGACAACAATAAAAGTATAGTGCAGAAGAAGCAAAGCTAGACACTGCCATTTCTGAAACACCACCCCACAAAATGCCGTTGCTTCACCATTCCTGGACTGTTTGGCTGGTAGACCAGCCAAACAGCTTGCAAGCTTACTGCTGAGGAGTGGGAGGTGTACCTGCTGCTTGTTCAGAGCTTGTAGATCTTGGGGGAAAGTGAGTGATGGATCAAATCAGGATTTGCTATGACTTCACTACAAATCCTTTGTATTTAACTCCAGGCTTACGATGTGGATCACAAACGTGGTCCATCATAACTGACTGGGTGTCTTGTCATTGAGCTAAGATTTGGATCAGGGTGCTGGGAAACAAAACTGCTTTAGTTGCAGTCGACAACCTGTACTGGATGTTGTTGCTCACTGAATATGCGCATGCCCAGAGGGACTGTCCATCCAGTGGCTGTCTGAGGTCTGGTGGGGTAGACCAGTCAGTTGGCTGGATGTGCATCTCCCCAAGCACACCGTGGTGTGCCCAGGGTGGCTCCTCAAGAGTGTGGTGTCTGCAGCTTTCCTCGGGCCCAGAGACAGCACCTAAAGCGGAGGTGGTGATACAACATGAACGATTCAAGCATTTTTGGCCTGAATGAGGCTGCTAAAGCTGGCTCCAATGAAAGCTCAGCCAGCCCTCAGCATTCTCCCATGATGCTGTTCTATGCTTTGGCCTGTTGGAGCAGTGATGTGATTTCTGTGATAATCTGGTGCCACCTTATAAGTTTATCTGGATGCTGCCAAGCATTGACTCTCCAAGCAAGCCAGACCTCTGCTGTCCCAGGAGCTGCCTTTACCTTTGCACAGCCTCCAAGCTCTGGAGTCAGAAGACAGAGATTTCTGACCGGGGAGGCTGCACAGCATCTGATCTGAAACCCCACCACTGGCATGGGATGAGCCTGCATTCATGTGAAGGCCATGTTGTGACGAAGGACCAAAGAGCGTAGTGTCCCACAGAGACAGTAGTTCCCAGTCAGAAAAGAGCTACAAAATGCCACCATGTCAAAAAAAACCAAAGGGACTTGTAGTGCTGACCTTCATCCCGTCCCTGGCACTGCTCCTCTGGCATTCAGGCTGCTGCAGTGTTGGGTACAGCATACGATGAGAGACAAAGCCTTCGCTGGGGGGGGCGGACCGTTCAACACCAAAATTACCTCAAAATGTTCCTTAATCTGAGCTCCTTTTCCTGGAAAATCATTTTAAGACAGCTACCAGACTCCATGTGGGGCTTGCCAGCTGCTGGGAGCAAAACACGTTCCCACTGGAGAGGCTGATTTCTGCTGCAAATGGATCCATCACCCTGGTTCCTGTGGATGGATGATTGCCCATGGTCACTCTGGTTCCTGTAGGCACCAAGCAGCCTGGAACAAGAAGAGTTACTTTTCTGGATTATATTTCATTTTAGCCGGTGCCGTAGTAACACTTTTTAAAGCATCAGATCCTGTCACGTGGTTTCTACTTTAGCCTGGTCTTACATGACCTCATGGGATGTACACAGAAGACTTCTCCCTCCTCCACTTCATATGCTATAAATTTAGGGTGGCAGTGTTGATTCAAAATGCATTACAGCGAGTAGATGGCATCGTTCACGCTGCCTCAGCATGATGCTGTGTGTCATTACCTCCCTGTCTGCCTCACTTCCAGGCATGAAGTATTTTTGTGCCATCGCTTTCCTGGAGCTCCGAGTCTAATCAGCAGTCTCCTGGTACCCGGCTGTCCTGCGACCTTCCTAGTGACCTGCCATCTGAAGAGTGCCGTAATTTCTGGAGTTTTTCTGGTTTTTAGGGGATAAAATCTGCCAGTGACAGAGGCCATTTGTAGACAGCAGGAATAAATCACTGGGAAGTGTAAGCACAGTGGAAATTCACTGTACCACTAGTAATATCTTACTGTTTCCGTGTTCTCTCCCCACAGTTTTGCTTTGCTTATTGCTCATTCCCTTTCCCCTCTTTGCGATTTCCCTAGGGCCCACTCCCATAGGTCTGCTGTGAACATTACAGGCGACTAGGAGAGTTTTGGGGAATCACAGAATGGTCAGGGTTGAAAGGGACCTCTGGAGATCATCTAGTCCAACCCCCCTGCCAGAGCAGGGTCACCTACAGCAGTTGCACAGGACAGCGTCCAGGCGGGTTTGGAATGTCTCCAGAGTGGGAGACTCCCCCACCTCCCTGGGCAGCCTGTGCCAGTGCTCTGCCCCCGCAAAGTAAAGAAGTTTCTCCTCATGTTTAGATGGAACTTCCTATGTTCAAGTTTGTGCCCGTTACCTCTTGTCCTGTCACTGGGCACCACTGAAAAAAGACTGTTCCCATCTACCTGGCACCCTCCCTTTAAGTATTTATAAGCATTAATAAGATCCCCCCTCAGTCTTCGACCCAATTCACTCAGCCTTTCCTCATAAGAGAGATGTTCCAATCCCCTAATCATCTTTGTAGCCCTTTGCTGGACCCTCTCCAGCAGTTCCCTGTCCTTCTTGAACTGGGGAGCCCAGAACTGGACATAACACTCCAGATGCGGCCTCACCAAAAACCATTCACTTTCTTCACCTGCCTAATGAAACTATTACATTTTTCTTCTCATCTCCCCCGGATAAGGATGCTTTGCTTCACAGGTTTTCAGCCTTTGCAGCTGTGAATTTTACCAGAAGTGGAGATGGGTATTGACCATTTTGGGTTTAATAGGTAGTGTATTTGAGTCTTCGGTCAGGTTCATGTCGTCCTTAGTGGACAGTAGTTAAGGCCTTATGTGAATTAAATGAAACAGGATCTTTTCATGGACCCTTCATTAGCACCAAGTATGAAGTCCAGGCAGGCATAGGTGGATGAGTAGCAGCCACGTATCACTTCCTCCCTGGAGCCAGGCTTCTCCTGGCAGCATGGACAATTTTCCTTACGTTATTGAAAGTATCAGTAGACACTACAGGTGTATAATGTGACAACGTACCTGGGCAGGACCCATCCTAGGGTGGAAATGGTGCAACTCTGCTGACGTTAGTGGAGTTTCACTACACAGGGAAAGGTTGGGTTTGGTCTGTTGTCCCACATTTCGTGTTCCTTCCTGGAGCCGGAGAAAGGTCGGGTTGAATGTCTGTCACAAATACATGCTTAGAGCAGCTTTCTGAGCAGCAGAGTTCTTCCCTCTTTTATTTGACAATTTACTTCTCCTTGCAAACATTCATTAAAAACTTTTCTGCGTGTTCAGTCTTCAAGAATAGGTAATACAGTCTCAGTGGATGCTAATGAGGGTAGGGAAAGGAGAATATATTTGTTTTTTCCTTAGCACCATAGATGCTTTGATAAATAAAATAATGTCTTCCTAAAGAGCATTTGTTTCTGAATAAGACCATTTTATTGTGATTTAATATATGTACTGTATTAGCTTCTACAACATCACACTCAGATGGGGATGTTACAGTAGGGACTATTAAAATATGCAGGAAGAGGCTGTGATACAAGCAACTCGCAAGAGAAACAGAAAAGGCAGACTAAATATTGTGTATTATACTCTTAATATTCCCATGGTAAGGATGGGAAATGGAATAACAGAGATTAATTTACTCGCCTGTGGTTATACAAGAAGTCAATTGCAAGGCTATCGAACCAGCGTCAGGAACCTTAAGTCCCCATTTGGTGTTTCATCACGAGAGCATCGAATCACAGTGGGAACTGATGTTCAGTTCTGGATGCGGGAGGAATGTGGGATCGGACTTTTTCTCTTAGCAAATAGAAGCAAGTGCATTTTTCTTTTGCAGCTTAACGCTGGACAGTGCTCAGTCTGCTCATGTTCCTAAGTATTTGCATGAAAATGAATCTCTGAGATAATCAGATTTTATTTCTAGCATCTAATCGATGCTCAGGGCTTTGTGGTTTAATTACTAGAATAATTGTTTGCTGAAAACACAGTTCAATATCTATTTTTTCCTTTAAAGGTCAACTCCATCATTTTAATTTCCAACCATTTAGTACTTTATTGATCTTTATGTCATTTCGTGATGAGTGCTGCGTCTTGCCAGCTGAAATAAAGGCCAAAACTTGGAATAAGAAAAATGCATTCTTTTTCTTAAATACAAAAAGTGGAAAATATCCTATTCCAGCCTTGCTTGCTGCAGGCAAGTCCTTCATACAGCGTCCCCAGGAAAAATGATTCTGAAAATTACATTTGCCCTTTATGGAAGAGAAAGCAAACCAAGAATCTTTTCAGAGCCTGATTAATATCAGACGTAAACTGAAGCACAGAAAGAAATTTTGCAGTTTAGCTGCTGATCCTTTAAAGTAGATAAGGACGCGGGCTCTGTCAGGAGGACACGAAGGTGGATGTGGCTTGCATTTAGAGAGGGCTGAATGAGCGGGTTGAGTAGCCGCATGGAGAAATGCCCTCTCCTCTCTGTAGAGGGGAAAATCACGTGGCTTCAGCTGGAGATGTGGAAGGTATTTAGTCAAATAACAGCGACCGCTGTTTTGCTGCCGTCCTGCAGCAGAAATGAGATGCTGTTTATCAGAGGGATGCGTGAGGTGCTCTCCATCTGCAGCTTCTCTGGCTTTTTCACTCCCCCCCCGTCACAGCGACTTGACATTTAGTTTTAATTTGCAAAAAATGTATCTGTCTCCCCCAGATTATGGGGAAGGGTGCTGGGTTATGGAGCGGAAAATAGGCTTGCTGAAAAATGGGCATTAAAAGGTAGCATGAGACCAATTTCCATTTCACATTCTTTTTCTACAAATATACGGGGTCAAATCCTAAAGTTGTAGCTCGGGCAAACCTGTCGGTGATTTCAGGGGGACGTGGTGCCAGAAAGAGCTAAAAGATTGTCTTACTCTAAGTGCAAAGATCCCCGCACCATTTCTGCAGCTTGGCTCTCGGCGTCGGTGGCGTCAGATGGCACAGCTTCCCCACCGCCGCTGAGCAGCTCCGCGCCGTTATTTATCGAGCTTTGTTTTCTCTAATCCCCAGGATGACTTGGGCAGACTGCAAACACAACATGGAGCCCGTTGACGGTAGGAAGAATTTATGTTCTAGGGCCGCGTCCTCGGCTGCTGTAAATCAGGAAACGGCCAGCTAAGGATCTCAACGTACCTTAAAGCATTTTAAAAACCCCATCGTTAAGGTTGAGATGCACTTACTATGGAGGGGTAGTGCTTCCCCCATAAGGCATTGTCCTGTAAATCTGCACGTGCACGGGGCTTGCCTGGCAATAACAGCCATGCCAATCATTAAATTTGTTGGATTTATATTCTGTAGTGTTATCAAGAACTATCTTGATAACTTTACCAGATTTTAACTGCTTGGACCGAATTTTTTCCATGGTGCTTGCCCCAGACTTTTAAAGAGAATTTTAGTTAAAGGAGTTCACCTGCTCCCGTGTATGAAGAGAAGGGAAAAACAAACCGTTGATAATTCTTTTACTGGAGGCCTCGGAGAAAAAAAAATAATAGGCAATTAGAAGTGGTATCCTGCTGAGCATGCAAAATGGGGTGTTTCTTTACTCATGAGCCTTGACTTTGCAGCTTTAATAACCTTTTTAAGATAGCTTTTGTATGCCATTTATTTACGTACCACTATCTACATATTACTACATAAAAGCAGCAATTGAAGAGCCATGTGTCCTGTGAAGGAAAGCCTTCGTGGACTTTTTCAGTGCCTTTTCCAGGGCACTAGTATATCTCCTGGAGAGTTTTTGCTAACCCCTGCACTCTGAATTCTTGTAAAATTTTGTGATACAGATGTGTTACTCTGCCACCCAGCTGAAGTCCCTCTGTGGGTCCTCCCCCTCCAGCCCAAATCATGCTGGGATGGGATGGACTTGTGCAGGTGCTCTCATTGCTCGCTCCAATGACCACGTGAGTCATATTAACCCCCACTCCCGTGACCCAGAGAATGGATTAAAAATCTCCAAAGAGCAATAAGACGAACCCAAAACTGCTGTGAAAGTGCCATTCTGCTTTGTGCATGCTGCTTCCCTTGCAGAGGAGCTGAAAAAGAAATGTGGCATGAAGACCTTCTGGCAGGCTTGGAAGCCCTTGAGACCCAAATCAGGGTTTGCTGTCTGTCGTGTCTCAGCCAAGGGACCCAGAGGTTGGAGTTTTGGATGGAGTTTTTCACCATTGCCTATGAGACTGTGCTGTGTTTGCTTTCAGCCTCAGGATATTAGATCTTGCAGTTGTGGCACACTTAAGTTGTAGAGTGGCTGTTGCATTTCAGGTCTTTTTAGGAGTTTTTAAGGTATTTCTCTTTCTCTCCATGGTTCAGCAAGACTAATGGTACGGAGGCTGGACTACAGCGGGAGGGACAGAAGATAATATCACAGTCAGAGCAGGAATCAGGCAGCTTCTGTGTGCAATAAATCATGATAATTGTCAATAGTAGAATTGTGTGCGCTCTGTTCCAGGTCCTCTGGCTTCATCGCACTTGTGCTTCCTCCTTCACCCTCACCCATCTTGTCTCTATGCTTTGCACTTCTCCCAGGTGAAACTTTCTGTTTGAAAACATCCAGGTAATTTGGTGCAGGAGCCTCCCCTCTACGCGATGCTCTATGAGCATCAAAGTTGCTCATATGTCTGTATCCAGCAGATGAGAAAGGCTTCTACAAAGGAAAAATCAGAGCTGGAGTGGGGTGGGTGACATTGTGCAGGTGCCGGTCTCTCTCTCAGTGACTCTGGGAGTTGAAGGCAGAGAGACTTTTAATTTGGGCATCTCAGATAAGGTATATCCCATCAAACTTCAGGCACTTAAGTCTTGCAAACAGTTTTTCCCTCTCAGGTGATGACGTGCATTTGACAGAGGAGGAGGGCCAGCTGCAAGTGGCAGAGCCAGTTGGCAGCTAAGGACTTCTTTATGTTCCAAATATGGGCACTGTGACTATGTCATGAATGAAAGCTGGTGACTATGAACATTTTGAGCATACAAGAAAACCCATTAGCTAAAGCAGGGTGGGTTCTCGCTGCTGGTAGAGTCTGTGTGTTGCTCTAGGAGCTGTGCCAGGGCAGAGTGGTAGAGCACCTGGTCAAGTGTGTGCTCCGGTGGAGGTGTTGCCATTTCCATAAGCAAAGTTTTAATTTCCTCTCCCAGAGTGCACGCAGCTTTTGGACGTGGTGCGATCCAGTGTACATTTACTTGTGCAACAAATTGTGACAGCCAATTCACAGCAACGTCCTGCTGATGCCTTTTACTCTTAGGATACCAAGAGGTTGTCTACCTTGGCTTTGTTTCGACATTGTGTGCCTGTCTGGGATCACTTAGGGAGAAACAAATAGTTGTCTATGCCAAAAGTGTTCTGAAGGCACCCCAGAAGAACTGAGTTTACAGAGAAAGGCAAAGTCAGAAGCTCAGTGAGTGGCTGCTCGGTGTGGGCAGATCAAGGAGGAAAATAGCTTAAAAAGTGCAAGGGAAAAGGAGAAACCTGACCTAATGCCATGGCAAAAGCAGTGTCAAAAGGATTGATAAGGTCAGGGAAGGAATTAAGAAGCCCGTTTTAGTTTCTGCTTTCTGAAGAAAATCTGAAGAGTGAGCGTGGTGAGTTGTCTTCCCGCATCTCCCTTCCCCTCTGAAGAGGTTTTGGTAGGTCATGGCAGGCAGTAGTGTGCAGCCAGGCTTGGGTTGTAGCTGGGTGGACAGGGAGAAGGTTGTAGTTGGTACAGTTAATAAACCAGACAGTTGCATGGTAGCTATTAAAGTTCATTTTGCTAATGTGAAGTTCGTCCAACCAAATTTTTTTTCTAAAAACACAAATGGTAATTGTCAGTTTGACATTTGTTTGATTATCTGGCCGTTCAAGTCTTCTTGAGTTGGGCATGGGGGGAAATGCATTCATCAAAATTCCCATCAAGTAGGTATAGTTTTTCTTCTGGCATTAAAAATGCGCTGCCTTCCAGCCAAATGCCATTTTCTGTATTATTTATTTTTGCTAGTAAGTAAATTGGCAATTGTGTTTTTTAAGGAAAAGGAGCCGATGCGGCCTCGTGCCATTAACTTGTCAGAGCAGAGCAGATGAAGCATGGAGCATTTCTGCAAAATTGTTCTCACTAGTCTCATTTAAAAGAAAGCCTTACCTGCAAGAGAAAGGGATGAAATCTGTAATGTAATAGGGCGGATTGCTTGGTGTAGACAGACTGATTTAAAGTCATCAATCTTTTCTTTATTTTTCACACTTTAACCATCTCTCCTTTGCTGGAACAAGGAATACAGCTTGGAAACTGTGTGAGTAAGTGAGGGAAGAGAACTAACTGGAGCAAATCTCTTGCTCTGGTGTACGTAACGGAGATTGAACAGGCGCTTTAGAGGACAGTAACGTCCCGTTTCCTCACTGCAGAGGCTTACACAGGTATCTGCTCTGGCAGCGCGGTCTCGAGCAAAGTAACCATTAAGGGTGAAGTTTACTCCTCCTGACTGCCACCGGTCGTTGGCCCTAACCAGAAGCAGCGCCAAACCCGGCCATTTCGTGATGAGGAACGGGAAGAGCAGGGTAGCGGCCAGGCATGGAAGAGGTGAATGAATTTGTTCTTGGGCAAATGGTCCTTGGGAAAAAGGCGATGGCAGAGCTGTGCTGAGCTGCGTCGGCTGTGAGGTGCAGTTACATTTCACTGTACAGTGACCTACACAGAGCCTCCTCACTATGTATTTACAGTTTCCACACTCTTGCGAACATGTCAAGCCGACCTTTTTCCTTACAACAACTGTAGCCATGGGTGGGATGAAGATGTCCTGGCCAGAGGAAGGCAGAGCAAACCCAACATCCACAGCAGTGGGTTTGCCAGTGCTCAAAAAGAGATGCTCCGTTTGCTCCTGGGCTCCATCCATCTTTGCCTCCTGCATCTTGTCTGACACACAGATCGCTTGCGGTGGGGACTGTCAACTGCTGCAGTGAGGGCCTTGAATTTAAACAGCTTCTCTGGTTCCTGAGATAGGGATATCTGATTTCAGACAGACGTGAAAGCAATTAACAGTAGCCGTCAGATCAAAATCTTTTCATGCCCTGAGCATATTGAGGTGACTGATATTTTCTGATTTCTCAGAATGAAGCTTGTTGCAGTGCTCTCAGCCTATTGCATTTAAGGAATTGCTGCTGCAATGGTCGAGTCAGGTTACCTGAGCTCCAGCTTAACCATAAAACCATCCTTCAGCGCTTTTCTCTGCCCTTTGGGGAGTGTATAGGAGCTTGGGTGCCACATTTTCACCGCTGGTCTGGTGGTCATGGTGGAGAATTGTTAAAAGAGAAGGTGCTGGATGTAACTTCATTAGCATCAAGATGAAGTTCTGGAATGAAGATGTAAATGCTGGATTTCAAAATACAGCAAGATGCACAGGGCAGAGGGATAATGCCCTGTTTTGCCATGGAAAAACAGAATTGCTTTAGATGATGATAAAAAAAGGGAATATGATTAAAACAAGCTGATAAGATGAAACTAAAGTGACAAGATAAAGCAGCAGTGCATCCAAGAGGGGAAGGGAGAGACAGAACTGATGGCAGGAGGGCGTGAATTATAGATCGAAATCTCCACCAGAAGGTAAAGTCTTTGTGTTTTCTTATCTGAGAAGGGAGAGAATGAATGAGAAGTGAACAGAATTATTAAGCAGGTTTATCATTGCATTCGAGTGGATAATTAGGCAATTAGGATTACTAAAAGTTGGCAAAGCATGAAGCCCGGGGGACTTGTGTTCCTGATTTCAGAGGGGGGTGGTGAGGGGAGCGGGAAAAAGCCTTTGGTGAGAGATTTGATGGTGCGTTGTGGTGAGGCTTAAAGGCAGAGCCTGCTCTGGCACCCAGCACCCTGCTGCTTCCAGGACAAAAGGGGGTTCAAGAGACCTGGCCAGTAAAGAAGAACTTATTTGAAGGTGGGCAGTTCTCTGAACAGCAGCAAGAAGTGAGATCATGAGTGAAGGTGGCTGATAAGGGTTCAGGGAAGGAGAGCACAGCTAATAACAGTACGTGCATGCCCACTTTTTTCCATGGTGGGGATGCAGAGTAGCCATGGGAGTTACTGTAAATGCTTTGTGTGCTTTTTCCGGATCTTTGCCCTCAGTTAACGTCCCCTCTCCTTTCAGGTGAGTTGTTTGTCGCAAGACTTCGCAGGGCCATAAGCTGAGGGTTCTGTGAGATCCCTGAGCAGAGCACCAAGAGGTCAGGCTCTTCCCTAGGAGGACAGTGTTAGACTGGGTTAAACTTGCAGGGATATGGTCTGTCATGCTACCTTAATTTAATTTTCTTTGCTCAGAAGTGACAAATACTGGATTTTTCCCTGACGTAAATCATGCAAAGGCTTTGTTGTCAGAGGATCCTTCCAGCTGAACTTGGAGGCAGCTTCCAAACCTTTTCTGCTTCGATTCTCCGTTGTAAATTATATCCGATGACCCCCTTTGTAAAGAGGAGCTCCGCAAAAAAACAAATGAGCAGCTAGGGTAAGCTGGCTGAATCTAGTCTTGTAGGGGATGCAGAGATGTAGGACACAGTGGAAAGGAGAGGGATGGGAACACAAGAGCTGTCTCTCACGAGGGTTAGTTTGGATTTATAGCATTGAAGAGTTCAGTGGTGAAAGGAGATGTTGAGCCATCCGGTGCCATGTACCACAGACCCTCAAATGTCACCTATTGCCCCTCTCCTGAGCCTTCAGCCTGCATCTGTGTTATGGTTTGAGAGACCCATAACAATTTATTGTCATTTAGACAATCATTCTATCACCCAGTGACCCCTTCCCACCCGGGAAAGGGAATCGGGAAAAACAAGGAAACGCTGGAGTAGAAGTATAAACAGATTTAATAGAGTAAGATTAGATAATTAACATTAACAGCATTAAAGAACCAATATTAATCCCGATACCCATACAGAATATGCAAAGATTATACTCAGCCAATTCCATCAGTAGGGAGCTGTGCACTCCCAGCAGTGGGCAGCAAATGTCAGACACTGCCAGCGCTACGGCTTTAAGAGGAAGGGACGGGCTCAGGGCTCCGGCACCAGGGCACGAAGTTCTCAGGATGGCAGCCATCAAGGCAGAGAGAGAACTTTGCAGCAAACTTGCTAATTTATAGTGAATGTGACGTTGATGGTATGAAATAACCCTGCTGGCCAGCTTGGGTCAAGTGCCCGGGTCCCGCTCCTCCTCATCCCTGCACCTGGTGAGCTCGAAAACACTGAGACCTTGAAACCCACACACCATAGCTGCCTGTAAAGTAAATATTTTCACAAATTCAGACACCAGAGTCTTCTAAAAGTGCAATCTTCCCAAGTATTAGAACAGAAATATGTCCTGCGTCGCTCAAACCAGGACAATCTGGCAAAACCCAAACTTTCAGAAAGTTTTTGCTCATGGGGCTTTTTGACTGTCCCTTTGGACCAGGTTCCTCCAAGGAAGGGCCAGGCAGGCATGGCAGGCTGCTGCTTACCTCTGCAAATTAGCCAAACTTCTTTAGTTGGCACCGTGGCTGCTTAATAGCTGGCTGCACGTTTTCAAGGGGAAAGCTGGGTAAAAATGACTAAAAATAGCACGGTGCATCTGTATCTGTCTGAATTCATCCTGGGCTGCTCTGATGCCAATGCCAGACAACCGTGCTCCTCCTCCGTGCTCCTGACCTGCTTAATCTTAAGCTATACGTTATTTAAAATTAATTTGCAGAGATGCAGACATTATATAAATCACTGAGGAAATGTCAGATTATGTATGTAATTTTCAAAGTGCTCCACACTCATCTACCTCAGCTCCCCATGAAACCAAGGGATCAAAATTAAGCCAAGGCAGAGAGTTTGGACTAGTCACCATCCTTAAAATGATGACAAGGCAGCATTGCAGGCGCTTGTTAGTAATTTTGCACCCAGAGACTGTTGTTATTTGTTCAGGACATTCAGTGATCAGGGAAGGAAAAAAAATTAGATGAAAAAGACATGGACTAGAGTATTTGTTACTATTTATTTGCTTGGCCTCATTGGCAAGTTACCTCGTGTTTTCGGAGAGCGTTGCATTTTTATGAGAAGGTGCCATCCGCAATGTTCCTCTTCCAAGACCAAGTTCAGAATATTAATTATGGATAATGATGCATAATTAGAGTCTGAATTCCAGAATTAATTGATGGTAGCCATTTAGCATAGATATCTATTCGAACTTGAAAAAGTGCTTTATCTCCTACGCACACCCTGTAGCGTCCGCATATGGGTAAGTAATTGGAGCAGTAAGCGCTTGGTTTTAATGACACAGTGGCTTGTCATTTCCTCAAAGGTGTTGAAACAGTTTTGTGCATTAGTGACGTTAAAAGTGTTTGTAATTCGTGGTAATCCGGTTCTCCTTGACTTGTGACGGCCCCAACCTGACCGGCAGCAGAGCTGTGAGGTTGAGGACCATGGCTGTGGCTGCTCCGTGCTCTCCACTCCTACCCGGGAGAGCTGGACCTGCTGCTCCCACACACCACTGCAGCCCTGCCAGGGCGTTGAAAGGCCAGACAGGTTTTTGACTTCCTGCTGCCTTAAATTCCCAAATTTGGGACCATTATTTTCCTCTAGCACAGGTCAGGGGCTTTCACTCAGCCAGCTTGTGGCTGCGTTAGAGCATCTCTCAGAGAGGCGTCCGGTCTGGAGGAGGAATCACCTTGCGTTGTTTTTTCTGTGGCTTAGGGTGATTCACGAAGGCGTCTGATGTGCTCTACATGGCTGAAAACAAGATCGGTTTTCATAATAAGCAATTGTACAAATAGCAAATAAAGATTTGTACTGTAGTGTCTGTGGGTCCCAACGGACGTGCTGCTGTCGTTTTGTGGAGCAGAGGGGAACGAAGCCAGAATTTGTGCTTGTTGAAAATAGGTAGTAGAATATTATTAGATCAGCCCCTGCAGAACTAGCAGAAATAGACTAGCAGAAATACTCTGGAGTTAATTGCTGATTTGGGGACTGTGTTGTTCAGCTGCAAGAAAGTGGATGGACTATTGATGAGATCACCGATCCCATATAATTATTGTGAAAGATGTGTAAACATAGGCTTTGTGCTTAGCGTGAGCTGGGGCCAACTGAGCATCACAGCGGCTTTAAGCGGCTGTGCCCACGCGCCGTGTGTACGTGTGTTGCTCTCTGGATGTACACGGACGACATCAGTCCAAAGCTTCAAAACGTGCACTGTGATTGCGGAGCTGTGGCTGTTACTGTGTGACACTGAGTCACCGTCACCACTCCTCCTGGGAGCCTGGAATAAAGCACGACAGCATCGTTAAACACGAGAGTCATGAGAAGGCTCTTTGGGGAGAATTTTGGGATTAATTCCTTTGGTTTGCAATATTTGTGTTTTTAAGCGGATTTTCCCGGTGTTTGGTCTCTCCCAGACCTGTCAGCAAGGCAGCAGCGTAGGGGCTCTCCTTGAAAGCCTAGGTGATGTAACAGCCAGTGTTTGTTTCAGCATTACATCTAGAAACCCAGCTGAGAAACCTAGCCCAGGGGAACCATGCATTTCCTTCCTCTCTGGTATTCCACTGGGAGTGACATTCAAGGCACGTAAGCTTGGACTGACAGAGGATGATGGTGACGGCACCTTCATAAATTGAGTTTACTATGGCTTAGACCACGCAGGTTAGGACTAATGGTAGGAAGAGTTGATAAAAGTAGACCTCTTGTCCTCTTCTAGTGCTGTGGGTGTCTCCTGGATAACTCATTTTTTTTTCTTAGCTACCTGTCAGAGGTGAGTGAGTTTGTGTGGATGTGCCTGTGGCTGTTTCACGCTTTTTCGTGTCTAGGTAACGTGGGATCCTTCTGTTTGGAAAGTGTTATGTTACTAAGAGTTAAAAAGGGAGTATTCAAATCACTTTGAACTTGTTAAAATGATGCAGTTTAATACAGTCTGAGTCTTATTACTTCCTAGCTGCCGTGCGTCTCTGTATTGCATCTGTGACGTAAAAAGGCCATTTACTGATAGCCTCACTGCTGCACCCTCCCCACTCACAGTAGGGCTCTCATTTCTGTAGGATGGTTACCCTGAGTGGTGTATTTGTATGTGCCAACAGGCAGCCTCTAATACTGCCAACGCAAGCTTTGAAGGGAGCTTCTGCGAGAAGGCAGGCTTGGAAATAAGGTCTTACTCCATAAACGGTGTGTTACATCTGGGATCTAATGTGTCCTGGCAGAAATATTCTTCAGGTGGACATTGGTGCATCCGAGAGTCCCCTCGTGCCTCCTGGAGAAACAGAGACCCTTGCCCAGGGCTTAAAACACAGTTGCCATACCCAGAAAAGAACCAACATTTAACTGCTTGTTTGCCTCTTACCTGTGAGCAGGAATTTCATAAACTATTAGTGGCTATCTCAAAGGCTGAGCATTTTGTCTTCCGTGCAGCGCAGACGAATCCAGTCACCTGTGTAGTTAATGGGCCGTGCACCTGCTGCTAATCATTTGTAGTTCTTTGAGATTAGCTGAATATTTCATCCCAAAGTACATGCCATTAAAGACTTGTAATTCTTAGGTATCATATTCCATGTGACTTCTATTAACTATTAGGGAATGAAAGCCTCTGTGATGGCAGTGTAAATTTACTTGGTTCAGTAATTTAGCACGTCCAGTGCTATCCCAGTCCTCACACGTTATCTGGTGACTTCCCAGACAGGCAGTGGCTGCTGCCAGAAAAGCAGGGGAATAAAATGCAGGGAATTGTACCTTTTTAGGCATCGTTACAGGCTATGCCAAATAGAGGGAGGAACATCTATGTGGAGGAGGACAGTGGAAGGGGATAGCCGCGCTCTAAGGTTTTCTTCTTGTCTGACATCCCACTGTGTGTATGAGAAGTGCTGGTTAAAAACCTGAAATAATTGTTTTTTATCTTCCTCTTTTAGTCACTCTGAAGATGTGAATTGCACAGGCAAAAGCGAGCTTCTTGCCTGCCAACTCGCTTGAAGAGTTTCTCTTGTTGATTTGCTGCATTTGCTTTTTTTCATGAATGAGAAGAGAGGAAATCTAATGAAAAGTGTTATCAGCTTGTCAAGTTAATTAGTGTCTATTTTAATACTATCATTATCATTTGTTACTAATTAATGTAACATAAGTAATATGATTACAGCTTTTTTGTCTTATTTTTCAGTGAGAAGCTGGATGGAGAAGCTGAAAGATAAGGTAGGAGGCTCAGTGTTTCAATTACTTTAAAAGCAAAAACCATTTTTACTTGCAGGAAAAAACTCTTGTCACTGGAGTTCATTATCTCTACAAAGAGAAGGGGCTTAAAATTTTCTCTGGGAGGCAATGAACCATATGCTGCTGTTGTATATAGTGGTGTAAATCCACAGTACATCCCTGATGAGTAGTAACTAAGAGCAGAAGGAGGGACAGCAGTATTTGATAAACTCCTCTGCACTAGAAAATCACCTTCTCTTGAAACGACCCAGTTACTTTTTTATATTGCCCTCTAACTTACCTCCACCCCTTTTTTTTCTAAGTCCTAAGCTTGGTTCTAGATCCAAGTCAAGGGGATCTGGTGGTCCTCTCTGGTGAGAGGCTGCATGCCATGCCACTGCCTCTGGATGAGAACTTTCCTGCCTTCACATGCAAAAAGAGCTGCAAATTCCTGGAAAGAAAAAAGAGCAAACAGAGGAAGACTGAAAAGATTACAGACCCTGATCATTTCTCCCTGGTGTTACAGGGTGATTGTACATGGAACCAAGCATTGGCAGGTTCCGTGATGTGATGGAGGCACAGGCAGTGATGGCTTTTTAGGCTCTGCTGCCCTAGGGCAAATACTAACATTTTGAAATGGTTGTGAAGCTTTTCAAATGTTACGTTGATGCTAGCAAAGCCATGAAGCTAGAAATGAGGTGACAGTAGTGTTTCAAGACAAGAACGTTTTGTGACTCAACAGGGCTTGGAAATTCTTGAACAAGATCAGAGTCAATAGACACAAAAAAAAAACCAAAAACCACCACAAGGAATAATGACTTGATAGGAAAATCCAGCCCCTGAAAATACATCTCTGAGCTTAAGCAGATTGTCACCCGACGAGCCCAGCCTTCCCATGTGATCCCCCCCAAATTTCAGCAGCACCTTACCATCACGTCTGAACAGAGAGATGGGTTCTGGGTATCTGTTTTCCAGGACTGGGGAGTGGAAGGGTTTAAGGCGGGTTCCTGCCCAGCCCTCGTTGAGTTGCTTTTCTGCCTACAATAGGAAGGAGGCATGTCTAGTATGAGCGATGCTCATAGCAGAGCACCTTGGCCTGGGATTCAGCCAGAGCGAATGCTGAAAGGACAGAGAATGGTTTTCCCGAAAAAGGTAAAAAGCAGACACCAAGTCTGGTTGAGTGCCTGGAGTGAATGTAGCATGCACGGGTCACCTGCTCATGCCAGACCTACCCCAGCCAGCACAACACGGGCGTGGGGGCATCAGGCATCTTCTCACTGAAGCCGTAGCTTTTAGTTCTTTCCTCTTGGCACCTTGTTGGCTACCTCTGTCCTTCCCCGTTGCAGAGGTGGGGGTGCATGTTCCAGTCTCCAACAGGATTGCTCTGTAGAGCCTGAACCTCTTGCAGGTAGATGTTGGACTGCATGGCAGTGCCCAGCACAAGCATTGGTGTAACGGGGGATCTGCTAGTGTCCACTTAAAAAAGAGACTCAGCCCTGAGCCGTCTCCATCCTTTGGGGAACGGCAGATGTGTGGAGTGAGATCTTTCACCTTGCTCACATTTTCCCTTAGAAAAGCCCAACAAAAGCCACTCCCCGACCCCCAACCAAATGCTGGTAAAGCAAATCACTCCCAAATAAACCTGCTCACCCCTTTTCCTCCTCTTCCTTGTTGAGTTTATCAGCACCAGTCACAATATGTGCCCCTCTCATTTGCTGTTGGCAGAGCCCTGTCCTCTCTATTTTACCATCCCTCCAAAAGAGTATCGTGGCACATGATGGCCCCATCCCTGAGGTGTGTCCTCCTGTGTGCATCAGGGCCGCCCTGGTGGGAGCGGGAAGGGTGAGGGGAGCGTGGGACCAGGAGCATGGGTCAGTGACAGATTTATGTCTGATCTCCTGTAAACACTGTGCAAATGTTGCATTTGGCATGCTGAATAATGGACATGAGGTTCCTCTGAAGTCTTCTGTTGCTGTTATCTCAAAGTCCAATGGAGCCAGGAAGGTCATGGTCATGGATTGGGTGTATTAGAAGCATCCCTAGGACCTGTAAAGAAGCTGCACCTTCCCCATGGGCAAGGGCTAAAAATGTGGCTTCGGAGCTACCTGTGAAATGGGGTTTCCTATCAGGCAAGTGCAGAAGCCCTCATGTGTTGGGCTGCATGACGCAGAAGGGCTGGGAGAACAAGTCCTGGATCTGCTTCACATTGCAGGCTTTTGGGGCAGAAATCGTTGGTCCAGCTGTTGGAGGAAGCCTGTAAAAGGGCATGGGCCGGCCAGGAGTGGTAAAGGCTCACGGATGGGCTAGGGAGTTCATCCTATAAAAACTAGTGATTTCTGATACGGAAATTCAGCTGGGCAGCAGCTAAAAAGCTGTTTCCAGTCTCCCCTCTCCACCCGTGCCAGCAGCAAAGTTCCAGAAATAGAAAAACCCACGCTGCACTAATTAGGTCACCCAATTAAGGCGCCTTAATTGCCTTGCAGACATACAGTCTTTTAGCTATATTCTCACTAACCTCCTTTTTTTGGAAACTGGGGTGCGGGCACACAGCCCCCCTCCAAGCACATGTGCTGAGCGGGGCTGGGTTTTCTGGGAGGGCGTTCAGGGGACCTGCACGATGCCACGGAAGATCCCTCAGGCCTTGGGATGCAGGCACAAAGGTGTTACTATTTAAAGCACCGAGCAGGATCTGGAGGGGTTTGGGAGAGCGAAACAGCCCTGGTGAGCATTGTATCTGTCCTAGATGAAAGGAGTTATTTTCACTCTCCAGGTAAGCATACGAAGGCAGGGCAGCGCACACTGAATAGCTTTTTTTTTTTCCCTCCCCGCTCAGCAGATTATGGAAAAAAAGCAATTATGCTGTAATCATGTGTTGTTAAGTTGTGTTGCAGTTTGGGAATGCAGATGAAGGTGAGTGGTTGTAAGCAATGGGCTGAGGCTTGCTGAGAGCTGTCTGGTAGTCCTCTGAATTGTGCGTGTGTCCCTCGGCAGGTGTAAAATCTATTTTGGAGGGTGTAGGTGGCGAAGGGTAAAGCCGTAGTGCCACAGCAGAGGACTCTGTTGCTGCAGTGTGAACGAAGGCAGCGCTAATGAGGGAGGGAGCCAGGCTGTACCTGCCTCCCCTACCCCACCGAGCCCCCCAGCCTGAATTAGGTGAGGATGCTGAAGCAATTTGGCACTTTAAACCGGGTTAATTTTCATTTAAAACAGTAAAATATAAAATAACAAGCACTTGGGAATATTTTCCAAAGGATTTTAAATGTTTAAATGTGTAATTTTAAATTAGTCATGCTATCTATGTTTTTCTAATGGGCAATGCAAACGTACGGATCATAGCAGTTGAATTAGAGCTGATTTGCGTTTGCTGTGCTTCCCTTAAGGCCAGCTGAAGGTGTGCGTGCCCTCCCTCTCCCTCATTGTCCTGCTCATGCAGGTGACCCCTTCCCATGCAAAGCAAAAGCATTTGGTTCAAGGATTTTTGAGTACGAAGCCGAGGAGGCTCAGGCTGGGCTGGGCAGGGAGAGGGCAAACTGCTGCTTCTCCCTGCGACATGCGAGCACAGCCTGGCTCTGTATTTCGGCTCCTTCAGAGACCCAGCTGTGGGTGCTGAGGGCAGCTTCTGTTGTCCCCGTGCTGAGATATGGCACTGGTGTCCCGGGGCACTTGCTTTGCCATGCCAAGGTGTCTCTGGGAAGCACGGGAGCTGTGTAATACTCTTTACTGGAGGTATATTTAGCAGTTTGGCCATGGTAAGACACACTCCATCCATCAGAGCTGGCCAGGAGGATGCTGGGTCCCTTTCTCACCCACCTCCCACGATGGAGGTGAGAGTCCCCGCTTCGCAGCGCAGCCGTTCTCCGAAAACAGCTCCTCGCCTGTTCTGCAGCTCCCCGGCTGGTGCCGGCCATCTCGCCTGATGGCTCTTAGGCACTGGCTCTTCTGCCTGCACCGCACTCTCCTCTGCCTGCTCCTGCCGCCCCGAGGGCTGTGGGACGGTGCGGAGAGCTGTGGGCAGCAGGGTGCCGAGGCACTCGTCACCACACCACTTGGTCCCACGCTGCTAGTCTGGATTCATGCTGAAAAGTGTAACAGCAGCTCTTGAGCTCCATTGCACGTGGCCAGACATATACCCGTGTCTTGATTTATGCTGGCGGTACCTGGGGAGCTCAGAGCAGCATTCAAGTCGATGCTACGCAGCAGGTAGCGGAGCTGTTTGGGTCGTCACAGGTCTTTGTTGTGTGGCTCGAGATTGCCTGCCCTTGGCGGTCGAGGTTTTCCGTTACACGTGCACTTCTATTGACACTCCACCCCAGCACTTGCAGCTCTGCACCAAAATTGTTCCCTCTCCTAAAGGCAGGCAAACACTGCAGTGTCTCAGCTATCACAAGGCAATATCTGTTAGCAAAAGCTGATGGTGAGTCAGCCATGGTGGTTACCAGCTTGGTCCTGGAGTGGGACTTGTTGGGGGCTTCCTGAGCGATCCTGGAAGCAGGGCTCATCCTATGCAGGCGGGTGATAGGGACTCAAATACAACAAACGTTGACGAAAGCAGCATAGGGATATATCGCAGTCCTAAGACTGGTGGAAGATGACTCTGAAAGAATGGTCTTGTGAGTGCTGCTCTGCTTCTCTCTTTTCCCCATAGGCAGGATACATGTCGGGGATGCTGGTTCCCGTAGGAGTCGGAATAGCCGGAGCCCTCTTTATCCTAGGAGCACTCTACAGCATTAAGATTATGAATCGCCGAAGGAGAAATGGCTCAAAGAGACATAAAAGAAAGGTATGGCAACTGCGAAGGAAAACCCCAATCCCACCCACTCTCCTGTTAACCATTTTGGCTGTAAAGCGAGCGCAGCCTGGTTATGGTTATGGTTTCTCTGGCTTGAAGTGCCCAGGACCACTTGGTTAGAGTATGGGGGGATCCGAAAGTGTTTTGTTTTCGCATGTGGAGCTCTTCAATGTTTCTTTTCTTCCCCTAGCAGAGGGAATTTAACAGCATGCAAGACCGAGTCATGCTCTTAGCTGACAGCTCTGAAGATGAATTTTGAATCGAACTGCAGTGCCCTTGCGACAGCCCGTGACTTTTAAAAAGAGGGAGGGGGAGAAAAAGAACAAGCGACTTTCTGCTGCATCACTGCTCTCCGCCGCCCCGAGCCACCGAGCAGTGGTCGGTACCACCCCGGCGAAACGGCATGCTATGCTCTACGTGTACCGCGCAGTGATGTTTGTTTTGATACAGTAGTGAGATTTCACATTCGCACTCGGCGCCTCATTCAGATCCACAGCGCGTCTTGTTACAGCTGGAGCTGATCCATATGGATGATTATTTTCCTATTACCCTGGTGTACTGTTTTGGTCCTGGCTGGCAGTAATCTAATCATAACAATAGCTCTCACCTAGCCTGGGAATGGAAATCTTTACTGTGAATGACTTCTGTCCAATTTGTTAATTTTAAATGTTACATTACCTGAGCTAGAGTTCATTAGTGCTAAGATTAGCTGCTCTGCTTAATTAATGAGTTATACACTTGAACTGTATCCCTTGCCACCTGAAAAGTGCCCAAGTACAGTGTTGTTGATACAGTTTGAAGCACATTTCTGCACTCGGGTCCCCGACTCTCACCCCTTCTTCCTTCCTTCAGCTCTGCTCCACGCTTCTTGGAGACACGCAGGAATGGCCACAACACTTGATTCACAACAAAAATCGTAGTCCATTTTCAACCAGCACTGTCTGTTACAGCACAATAAATACCAGCGCTCACCTACTGATGGATCTGGTCTTGCATGGATCTCTTGGCTTTTGTTGAGTGTGCAAGTAGGTAGGAGAAGAGGCAGGTCAGGGGGTTCTTCAGGTTCTGCCTCCTGTTTGAAGGACGCTAGTTATTGGTTCATCTCTTTCATAAGGCTGCATTCACACAGAGATGAAAGCGGAGCATCTGTCTCCTTTACCCACTGGAAATTGCATTTTCAGCCCCCGAAAGCTGCGTGAACGGCAGCAACTTTGGGAGATCTGGATGGGTCTTGTCTCCAGACCATCGAATGCAGAAAGGCACCAAAGTTTGCGGAGCAGGTGGCTGTCGGTGTTCAGAGATTTGTGGCTAATAGTTGGAAAGCAGCGGCAAACACAGCTGGAGAGATGTCTGCTGTGGGGAGGTGAAATGGTCCTGCTGGGAGCCCTTGGCCATGGGGGGCTCCCTTGGCCATGGGGGGAAAGGTGAGGCTGTAGGACAGATGGCTGCAGAGGGTTGTGGAGGTGAAGCCCAAGGGTGGCACGGGGTGAGCTGCTGGGCTGCCTGGGCTGCTAGCACCGGGTTGCAGAGGGAGACAGATAGCGTCTGAGATGTTACGGGAACCGAGCAGGGGAAACTAATGTTGCTTTGCACAGAAACGCTGTCAAAATAGCTAGAAAAAGGGCTGTGTTACTTTATCTCTGCTTCTTGTTGTGAAATGACATCAGTCTGATATTTATGCAAAACATCCATGTTTCTGAGGGTGGGAATCACTGTTCTGTGGGGAGTCATCCTTCATAGAAGGAACAGCGACTGTTGCTGGAGGAGACCTGATAAGACAAATAAGGCCAGACCGCATATCTAGTGAGATAAAATCCCACTGAGTCTTCAAAGATGTGGAAGGGAGCAGAGTTTGAGGAGGGGCACATGCAGGATTGCATTCTTTGTAAAGGTGAAAAGGCCTGTCAGGTTATGAAGGGTAGATGTAGATGATGGTAAGCAAATGTCTTGTGGGCATGTGAGTGGGTTTGCAAGGTGGAGAGGACATTTAGAAGACCCTCCTGAAGCTCAGTTCTCTCTTGAGAGGGTCAGGGCCTCGTATGGACATTAAGTCTTCAGATGTGATGTTCAGCTCCAAACAAGCAGTGCTCTTCAGAGCCCAGGTACTTTCCTGTAGGCCTTACCCACACATCTACTGAGTCACCTGGAGAAGGACAGGTGGGACAACCTGTATTCAAAATGCTGCTACTAATGCTAGTCTTCCAGTCGAAGAGCTGTGCGTGGTCCCTCACACATTCATCCCGCTGAGCGCGTGGGAAGCAGGCTGGTGGAGACACAGTAAAACATCAACCTGCTGGGGAGTCTTCACACCCTAATCCGTCTGGGACAGGCTTTCCCAGCCAGGGCTCCGCAGTGCTTGCATCTTTCCCTTTTCGTTCCTGAAACTTTGACCAGGAGAATTTTTGCCTTGCTAAAAGCAGCCCTGTGTTTTTAACAGGCACTGACTGGCAGCCCACTGTTAAGTCCAGGTGCCCCTACCCAAAATTAAAGCCTCTTTCTTCCCTAACAGGTGATCAGTCCAAGCTAAGAAGTAGTTTTCCTTCCAGACTGATCTCTCCCTATATCCTTCTCATTCCTAAGTCTCTCCTAAGTCTCTTGGAGTTTGGAGGTGGTTGAGACCTGTTAACAGTCCAGTTGAGTGCTGCTGGCTTGCAGTTTTGGCAATGAGGAAATATTGTCCCTTGGGCTCTTTGATCATTTGTTCCTGACAAGGCTTGATGAGGGTTGCAAGGTGGAATGACTTTGCTGTTCCAGTTTGCTTGAGATCATCTCCAGAAAGCCTTGTCTTTTAGGTACAATGCCAGGCAGGCTGGGAACAAGACTACATAGGCAGCTGCAAGGTGTTCTTGAAATGCTTTACCCTGGTCCAGCTAGGGAGGCATGGAGAATAAGCAGTGACACAGGGCATTGGCCTCTCTGCAAGGGGGAATCTGTCTTGGAGCAGAAAGGACGGTAGCTAGGCTGGCTGAGTCCTTTGCGTGCAACTGTAGCCTGAAAGAGAGACCCAGAATAACACTGGAAAAGAGGAGCTGCCAGCAATACGGCAGAACAGAGCAGATGTACCAGCAAGACCCGAGCAGCTGGAGATCAGCAGAGCTTTGTGCAATAACAGCCCGTGAAGGACAGCCTCCTCTTGCTTTCCTGTTAATGGTACGGTGCCTGTGCAGTGTATGATAATGGCACAAGTTGCATTAAGTAACTGATAAAACACAGAGCGCATGGGCCAGTCAGGAGGAGGAGGGATGGCTGAGGAGACCAGCTGGCTGCTGGTCTGAGTGTAAGAACCGCAGCTCCGGCAGCGCAGGAAGAGCTTAAGGTTGGATTGTTGATTTGATGGATTGGGAAGGCTGGTGGGGAGGTGCCATGGCCTTTCGTTGTGCTAATAAATCCACAGTTTGGGAAACACTGACTTTCTACAGTGGCAATCAGTTTCACTGTCTCTCTTCTTCTCCCTCCCCAACATAATGAACTTAAGAAATTAAAGGCAATGCTGCCAGTCAGAATGATGAAGGTGGTGTTTTAGTGCATCAGCTGGATGCCCTGGTGTCCTCAAGAGCCTGGTTTCACTCAGCGAGGACATGGCGTGGGTGGCTGGGGTGCTGGAAATCAGCAGTGCGGCAAGTGGGGCTGACAAATGGTGTCAAATATTGGAGTGGTTATGGTGGCAAGTATGGTGGGCAAGCAGGACAGTTGTAGCCAAAAGGGAGGTCCAGCTGAACACACAGTTCAGTGTTGGCTCTTGGTCTGTGCTGGAGCCGGCCTTGTGGGATAGAAGAGCTGCCCAAAGATTTTGCTTGTGGTCCAGCTTCACTCCCAAGCCTGTGGCTCTGAATACCACCAACCAGCATTGGTTGGGAGCTGCTGGTTGGCAGAAGACTACCGTTGGCCAACTTTCTGAGCTGCTCGGCAGTGCAGAGAGATCCCAACTGATGTCCATGTGAAGTAGAGGTGTTTGTTGAATAGTTGGTTTGGTCAGGCACCTGCCCCACAGCCTTGGAGGCTCCCCATGTCTTCAGCTTAGTTCTTCTTAGTGTGGAGGCAAGATGGACAGTCAAAACCAGCCCTGGGTCCCAGTGAAGCTTGTAGGAGCCTTTGGAGCACAGACAGGGTTTTCTGCAGTGCCCCTGACGTCAGTGCAATTTCTGCAGGTCTTTAAAGCACAAGCATCATTCAGCTCCTTCCCTTCTCATCCAAGGCCAATAGACTTTGGATTGGGCTCTTAAAAATATTCTCTGTGCAACTCCTGGAGTTTGATTCATTTGCTTGAAATTATCAGATTGCAGGCAGGGAGGGGAGGAGGGTTTCAGGTGGGAGCTGAAGCCTCCAGTCTCTTAATGCTGTACTGATTTAATCTGTACCTCTGCATTGTCAAACAAGCGGATTCTTTTGAAAGACACAGAACGAGAAAAACAACCCAGAAGAGTTCTCCTCATCCTCCGTGCTGGGTGAACTGTGAGCCCCGGAATGTAGAGGTGGGTCGCGACACGGCTAACGCAGCCTTGGCCCCATGCAAAGCCACGGCTGCGACGGCGACTTTGCTGCAGCAATAATAATCTCTCGACTCAGCACAAGACAAGTCGCTCGCCTCTGTTTTCCTGTGGATGCCCAGCTTGGGATTTCCCAATAGCACAAGCCAGAATTTATTGTAGGCATCACACAACCGCTTCGGCATCTACAGCCCCATATCCGACGGGAGGAACCCACCTGCCTGACGTGCAGCTCTTGCCCTGATGACATGCACCTACACTCTACAACTGCTGATTTTTAGAGGTGTCTCTAATGCCAGATGTTCACCCTAGGTGAGGTTTCTCTGGACTGCACTGCTTCCATAGAGTGATATTAGCAGTTCTTGTGCTTTCTTGTGGTTTTCTATTTCGGACAAGAACAACTCCTCATCCTGTAACTATGGAATGTAGCACTTTGTTTAATTAAAACATTGGGAAATAAAAAGCTGTCCATCATATCTGAATTTAAGCGCCTTGTCTCCCTGATCTGTGGTTCATCACATTCACTCTCTTTCAGGTAAAGCTGGGAAGCGATTGCCTGGAAGAGTCAAGTGTTGCATTTCTTTCTCCGTGCTGCGTGGTGGGTGCAAGGACTCAGGCTGGGCTTGCAGGGGCGATGCAAGCAGAGGGGAACCTCAGCCTGGGACGTTTTGGGTAGGATTTACCTGGAGGTAGGTGTTGGCCATAGGCTGTGAAGAGTAGCACCCCAAATTCCCTCAGCTGGGTTTCTGGTAGCTGTAATGAACCCCAACACTGACATGTTTACACCATTGTTCTTTATATATAGCCATCTGTCTCTTTGTGCGTACCATGACATTGCCCTTTCCATTTTGCCCCATGAGCAAGGGTCTGTTCCCAAATCTTTGGTGTCTCACCACCCTCAGTGTAAAAAATTTCTTCCTTATATCTAGTCTAAATCTTCCCTCTTTTAGTTTAAAATGATTACCCCTTGTCCTATTGCAACAGGCCCTGCTAAAGAGTTTCTACCCATCTTTCTTATAAGCCCCCTTTAGGTACTGGAAGGCCTCAATAAGGTCTCCCTGGAGCCTTCTCTTCTCCAGGCTAAACAACCCCAACTCTCTCAGCCAGTCCTCATAGAGAGGAGCAGAGGTGCACCAGCCCTCTGATCATTTTTTTGGCCTCCCCTGGATCCATTCCAACAGGTCTATGTCTTTCCTGTGCTGAGACCACCTGGATGCAGTGTTCCAGGTGGGGTCTCACCAGAGCAGAGCAGAGGGGCAGAATCCCCTCCCTTGCCCTGCTGGCCACGCTGTGTTTGATGCAGCCCAGGATGCAGTTGGCTTTCTGGGCTGTGAGCACACATTGTCGGCTCACATCCAGCTTTTCATCCACCAGTGCCCCCAAGTCCTCCTCAGGGCTGCTCTCAATGCCTTCATCCCCCAGCCTGTATTGACACTGGGGGTTGCCCTGACCCAGGGGCAGTACCCTGCCGTTAGCCTTGTTGAACCTCATGAGGTTCACACGGGACCACTTCTCAAGCCTGTCCAGGTCCCTCTGCATGGCATGTCAACTCAATCCCTCGGGCATGTCAACTGCACCACTCAGCTTGGTGTTGTCCACAAACTTGCTTGATCCCACTGTCTATGTCATTGATGAAGATATTGAACAGTCCCGGTCTCAATACGGACCCCTGAGGGACACCACTTGTCGAATATTATCACACACATCTCAATGGACCTGCGATCCAAGCAGAAGAATCAGAAACACTTGGGAGTAAGAGGTGCATGGGCTGGATTTGTAACTGCCTTCCTGGTCCCGTTTGCAGGTGTCCCTGCAGGCATTGTGTTATTGCGTGCGAGCGCATGGGCTGCACACGCGTCCTTTTGCTCTACTGTGTCCTGGTGTGGGTGTGTGAGCCAGCGGGGCACACAGCTGGCCCGTGGCGGTGGCTGCCTGCCCCTCTCCAGGCTTCCTCTGGTCATAAGAGCCAGCAAGAACTATCTGTCCAAGTGTGTGTATTTTCTCTAATGAAAAATGGCTTGTTCCAAACAAGAAATTCCCAGGGAGAGAGCCGGTCGGGGATTGCATGAACACATTCTTTGCTAATTGGTAGTTGCCAAAAACAATCTGTATATTCATGAAGCTGTTTGCTGCATTGCTGACTTTTTCCAGTGAAAAAACAAAACCTGCAGAAAGAAGATAAACAATGACAATGGGTTTTTTCCATAGGTTTATTTCCCAAGGAAACAACTCTGTGAACATGCTGCCTCGCTGTGAGCCTCTGTCCATCAGCCGGTCTCCTCCTGATGTCCCTGACTCTGCCAGCCACGCCATGGGTTTGTGAAAACAGGGGAGAGGAGAGAGACCATATTAAAACCCCCACAAGAAGAGCGTGTGTGGAGCCATTCTGAGGCCCAGAAAACCCACGTAGGCAAAGAAGGTTATATGTGCCCTGGTGGAGGGGACAAGCTGGATGTCCCAGACACCCACCGGGGTTGCTGCTCTGCGTGGGTTCCCTGGGGCTGAGCAAAGCACGAGGTCACTCTTGCACGGGGCTCAGTCTAATTCGATTACGAGCAGGCAATCGGCCGTGAGGCACCGATCCACGCAGAGCAGCGCAGACAGCCCGGCTTGGGGTTGTTTTAATTGATGTTATTTTGGAAGGACAAACCAAAAGGCATTCCATGCTTGTTCTGGTGGTGAAGCCACCCGTGGGTGGTGGTTGCTGCTGTGCCTGAGCCCAGCAGGGTCTGCGCTTGGGTTGAGGGCCTGGGGCCAGGCACGAAAATCTCCTTTACTTTGGGGCAAATGTCATCCTCCACCCGCGCAACCCCCGGTGCCTATGGGGCTTTTAAGTGCTTTAAGGTCAGACCTTAATGTGCAAAAATTTAGTGCACGAGGACATTGACTCTCAGCTTACTCAAGGCTTGCAGCGACGCACGCAGTGGTTTTCCCCTTTTTTTTCCCCAACGGTGATGCTCTCCCAAGCACTCAGGAGCAGGACAGCCCCCGCCTGCAAGGAAAGGGTTTGGGTCTGAGCCAGCAGCAGGGAGTCACCAGAGGTGATGGTGGCATTTCCCAGTGCAAACATTTCCACCAGTGAGTCCCTTCTTAATGGTAACTGCTGGGTGCCCCATGCTCCACTGTGTTGACAATGAAATGCCTATATGTGAGTACACTACATCATTAGCATGCATATATGCTAAGATACATGCACATATAGAAGTTTAACCAGTGGGTTATATATATACAGAACCTCATGGTATTTGCAACACAAATTTTCCACCTGCCAGGCACAGTGGGGTTTTTTTATTTACTCTAAGTCTCTTTGACTTCTGTCTTTTCTCAGTCTGATTCCCTGCAGATTTATCCCATGTCTAGCACAAGGCTTATTGCCTGCAGAAATCTGCTGAAGGAGACACAAGAGGGATCCAAAACAGGCACGGGCTGAACTTTGGAATTAGAGACAAATAGAAGATGCTGGGGAGGGAAGGGGATGCTGTGACTGCAGTGGGGGCTCTGGGGTCAGAGCATCCAAAGCAGAACCCAAAGGTAGGATGGTAAACGTTCAACATCTCTTCCCGGAGTGGTGGGAAGGTGCCATGCACTCTGTCCAGCCAAAGGCTTCATAGCATCTGGATGGTGGGGAAAATCTTCCCAAGAGTCCTTGTAGGAATAGGCTGAGTTAGAGTTCTGGTGTCCCTGCCTTTACCATCAATGCAGTAAGAGGAGCACAGAAACCATCTTGGCAGATTAGCTGTGATGGCTAAGCCAAACCTGCTTGCATCACCTCTTGGATGCTTCAGCACTGCCTTCATGTATGGAGCTATGAAGCTTCCCCAAAGCATCAATCCGGGCTCCTGCCTGGAGGGGAGGGGGCAGCGGCATGGATATGGGTGGTGGGGGAGTTCAGCATGGCTCATGGGATGGTTAGTCCTTGAGGGGGATGCCCCAAGACAGCCCTGGGAGACACAGGGTGTAAGACAGCTCCACGTCTTGGGAGGATTTGGTGGACCCTGGTGCTACCTTCTGTTGACACTTGCAATTTCATTTCTGGGCTGAAAGGCCACATTCAGCAGAGCCTTGGTCGAGGCAGGAATATCCATGGGCAGGTCCATACCTTGTGTTGGCAAGTGCATTTTGGCCAAATCCATGCCCAGATGAAATGACTCTGACACTAAAAGGTTGCCAGAGACCAAAGCAACCACTGGCATTGCCCAGCCACTGCTGCAGCCTCAACACAGGGGTCTGTGGAGGGACATGGATGAAGTTGAACAGCAGCTCCTGAGTGTCTCTTTCCAAAAATGTCCCCGGAAAGATCCTGGATCTTGCACATTGTACAAGAAGGGAAATGTTAACCTCTGTGTTGGAGCCAGCATTTGGGAGTGAAGGTTTACCCACCCTTCCTGGAGGTTTCCAGGAGCTCCTGGCAAAGTATTTATTTCAGTATGACGGATAATGAAGGCACTGTAGGGAAAACAATTAGAAGTTTTACTCCAAATTCAGTGCTTGGGGGCCAACCCTGACACCCAGGGAAGGGTGCCAGGTCCAGCCCAGTGTGACAAGCTCCGTTGCACGGGTGTTTCCAGCTCTTGCTCACAGCATCCCTGTCGTGAAGCCCATGGGTTTGGCAGAGAAATAAATCATAGAATCATAGAATCATAGAATGGTTTAGGTTGGAAAGGACCTTGAAGATCATCGAGTTCCAACCCCCCTGCTATAGGCAGGGACACCTCCCACTAGACCAGGTTGCCCAAGGCCACGTCCAGCCTGGCCTTGAACACCTCCAGGGATGGGGCCTCAACAACCTCTCTGGGCAACCTGTGCCAGTGCCTCACCACCCTCAAAGTGAAAAACTTCTTCCTAATGTTCAATCTAAACCTGCCCTCTTCCAGTTTGAAGCCATTCCCCCTCGTCCTATCACTACATGCCCCAGTAAAAAGTCCTTCCCCAGCTCTCCTGTAGGCCCCCTTTAGGTACTGGAAGGCTGCAATAAGATCTCCCCGGAGCCTTCTCTCTCCAGGCTGAAATCTCCAGAGGTGGGTCAGAAAGGGACCTGGGCGGTGCCTGGCAGGGCTGCCCAGGCGCTACGGCTCGGGGGGTGTGAGCGAGCATCACCCGGACCGGCACCAGTTCGCTCAAGCAAGATTAATTTTCCAAATCTTACATATAAAATGACTGGAAGGCTAAATTGCAGTCACTGAGGCTCTTCACTAATGAATTCATTTCATCTGAAGCAGAGGAAATGGAAGCAAACGAGAAAAAGGCTGATGTTAACAGAGGTTCACTGCACTTCAGTTTTAATCTTTTTTTTTTTCTTTAATGGAGAACAAATTGGTAATGTGGTAAAAAAAGAGAAAAGAAAATCCCTGCAAAAATGTGACTTTATTCATATAAAAGGATATTCAGAAATAAACCAAGAATTTCTGCAGGAAAATTAAAACAGCTGCTATTACACAAGCAAAGTCAGATAATGAAATAATTTACCAGCATCAGGCTGTAATTTGACCTGGGCTTTTGCAGTCAAAATATTTAAATCACTGGGTTTAACCATACTTTATATCAGGAAGCTGAAAATCCTTACTTTAAATAATTGATCGACTAGCTGTTTTTTCATTTTTAGCTATTTTCCCAAGGTTCATTCTCACTGGTCAATATGCCCTGTAAAACTCATTGATTTGCCTCTGGAGATTGTCTGCCCATGGAATTGTGCTTTTTTCTTACCATAACTTACTCTGCACTTACGTGCACTTATTTAAGTAATTTCAGGGCTTCTTATATATTTTTTTTTCAGATTATTTGCATTTTTGCATTTTTAATATTAAAAAAAAGCAAATGACATCCTTCCAATCCACTGGCTGATTGGTTTCGCATTACACTCGGGTCTGGTTAAATCTCACCTGGATACAGACTGAAATTCAACCGAAATACCCAGGAATCGGATTTTTTTGTTGTAAGAGCAGAAGTGGGGCTGCCGCCAGCGGGAGCTGCGCTGCTGTGCAAACATTCGGGACCGGTTTGCGGTGACAAACCCTTGCCTGTGGGCACAAGGGGCTGTGGGGTTTGCTGGTGGGGCTGTGGTCTGTGAGACTGAATAAGACACCAGCAACCTCGGTCCCTGCGTCCCAGGGGTGACCGGAGCTGCTGCTACTTTAGCATGGTTGGGCGTGAAGAGTTAACTAGAGAGAAGATCGATGTTATATTTGAGGTGCAACCGTGGCCAAGGAGACCTCCATAAAAAGTACTCTGGTCTTGGGATTAAAATGAAACGGAGGGAGGTAGTAAAATGCATCATTGGGTCAGGGCTGGAATGAGAGAAAGCTGCGCTGTGCGTTAGTGTTGGGTACGTGGAAGTTATTTATGGGCGGGAGGGTGTCAGGTCTCCGGCTCCTCTGGACCATGCCTGTAGGTGGATTGCATTAAAAATGGTGGCGAAGGTCTGTCAAGGTGTTTTGTTCTTGCTGTAAGTGACAAAAGAGTTTCCAAAACTACTGTTGCTTACGGGGTCTGGCTGTTAGGCAGGAGGTCGCTTCCACGGGGCTGGAGGAGGGGGATGCTGCGCACCCCTTCATCAAAAAGTGTCTCCCCCCTGCCGGCTCTGCCTCCGCTCACCAGCCCAGGGCCAATGTTAGCAGTTGGGTCTGCTCACCCCGATCTCATACGGCCTTCACTGCTGCTAGAGCAGCCATCTGTTTGGCCGTGTCTTTATGGAAGACACTCCTCTTCCTAAGAGATGAGAAGCTTTGCTGATGGATTTCTCCCCCAATATCTGATGCTGCTGAGCATCCCGGTCTGACTGGGATGCGCCTGTCCCATCAAGTGCGACAGATCACATAAAGCAGCCCTTGATGGAAATACAGCTGCAGTATTTGACACTGGGCTCAGCAAACACTAAATAGGTGTCCACAGGACCTTGTCCCATGGGAGCATGGGGTCCACGTACCTCTGGGCACAGGAAGGTGAAGGCACCAAAAGCAGCCACCGGCTGGTTGGAGTGTCCATCACTCACCAAACTCCCTGCTCAGTTTTATCAACTGCATGTCAGTGCAGGATAAAAGCACCTTTTTAACGTGCAGTGCCAAAAGTAATTGTTTTTCATGTCAAACTTAGTGCAGAGGATGATATTTAATCTCCTCCACAGGGGGTAATGTACTTAGGTGCTAAATGAGTTCCTGGATGTGGCTGCTTTACAGCTCTGGGGTGCTGTTAAGTCAGAGAAAATTACAGGGATGACACATCCGTATGCTTCCGTGTCAGACATTTCGCTATGCTGATGAACGAGCTGTGCTCCCCACGAAACGCTGGAGCGATGCACCGACTGCCTGATCTCTGCACGGGGACCTTTGGGCTGAGCTCATGGGGCAGAGCTGCTCCTCCAGGGTGGTGGAGACACAGCAGTGGCTGGGGTGGTCCTGCAGGGTGGGCAACAGAGAGTGGAGATGGTGCTGGTGTGGCTGTCGGTGCAAAGATCAGTGGTGCTGGAACTGGAGGCACAGAGAGAGATGAGGACAGGACAAATTTTGGGAAGTGTGGGCACATGCTGGTGCTATGGAGAGGTTCAGTCTCTGCCAGGGGCTAGGAGACTGAGACGGGAGGACCAGTAATGCAGGAGGCTGGAGGGGACATCCAGGATCAGCCCAAGCAGCTGAGGGCACCCACATCTCAGCAGCTGACCAAAAGGTTGAAAAAAAGGTCAAAAATTATGAACTCCAATGAATACTATGGCTGGGAGCAAATGCTTTTTCCATAGGCAGTTGAAAAGGAAGAGGAAGCTGATTAAACCCCAACCTCTCACGTCAACTGAGCGGAAGCGGAAAGCTGGATCCGTCTATGGTGATGCCCTGGGAAGCATCATCACATGAGCGTCACCTTCACCATCCCTGAAACCTTCACAAAATCGGCAGTGAAGCATTGGTGAGGTCTTTGAGTGGGGTAAGGCTGTGGGACCTGGCGGTGGCCCTGATGTCGCATGGATGGAGGCTGGCTCATGCGTGGAGACCACATGTTCTTAGTGGCACAGAGGTTGCTGTGCTTCTAACTTCTCCAGATGGTTTGACAAAATGATAANTCATGATAACTCTGGGATGTGCAGGGGTGACTTTTCATGTCTAGCTCTAAGTCAAAGGTGACTTTTATAATTTGTAATTGAATTTTTGTTCTCTAAGAAAAAAAAAAGGCCGACAGAAATAACCCAAGTCCATCCTTATTTCCAGCAAAGCAGGGGAGAGGGCAGTGAACTGTTAAAGGCTCAATAGCAGCGGATGAGCTGGTGAACACGTGCTAGAGAAGACATTCCTCTAAAATTGAAACTGAAGAACGTGATTTCAAAGCATTAAAAATAAAAGGCTAATAAAGGGATTTGTCTGCATGCAAGCTGTACAGCATCTATTAAAAATGAGTACTTAATGGGATATTTGTTTTGCAGTCAGTCTACTGAGCTTCAAAATACATGCTATTGCCCTGAAACATTTAAATGGTCACACCTGGGGGTAGGAAGGAGACGAGGGAGTGGGAACACTGAGCCAGAAGATACATGGGGTTTTTGGATGGCAGAGCACAGACTTTGAGGAGATAGGAAACAAGAAAAACATCTTATTATTTAACATTTACCTTATAACAAAACAAAGTGCTCTGAACCAGGCTGGGGCTTGCAGTGCTGGATAACATCCACAGGCATGCGATGGCTCAGGCTACTTGAAGTGTAAGGTCAAATCTGCAAATGTGCCATGGTCCAGAGGGCTTTAAGCATGTGTGGTTTGGGAAATTCATATGGGTGAAACATTATTAGAGCCTGAGAGTCTGCACAGTGACTCTCTTCTAGATACCCCAGGCTGACAGAAATCTGGAGCTAAAATCTTAGAGTGAATTGCTTGCAAGTTCCACTGCCATAGCAAATCCCAAGCCCTTACACTGGTGCTCACAGAGCTGCACATGGGAAAACCACAGTTTTGGAATTTTCTGCAGAAGAGGAATCTCAGCTGACACTATGGAAATAAAATGTTAGTGTGATTTTATGGACTAAACATTTGATCTGAAGAACGGAGAAGTTGGAGGAAGGGCTCTCGCTTGCCTGACCATCCTTGGGATGACACTCGTATGACCACTGCTTGCAAGACAAACTTGAAACAATATATGCAATCTTGGATGTAGTCAGCAGTAAATAAATACATACGTCATCCAGAATTAGCACAGTGGAGAATGGAAGTTGTGCAGTAGACAGCCTAGATTTTACAAGTGAAGCTAAGCACTGGAAATACTGCCAAATCCCACTGTTTAATTAAAGTCTGCATCCAGCAAAACCCGGGACGTTGTAATGGAGCTGGCTGGACCTGCAGCATTTTAGGCAGTGATGGAAACATTTGCACAACCACGTAACTAAAAGGGGCACTACAAGTGCGAAGTGCACAAAGCCCAACACAACGTAGTGCAGTGCTATTGCATGGCGACGTAAGTGTGTGGTGGAGCTGACACTTGGGTTGGGCCAAGCCAGCTTGTGCCCAAATTCATTGTATGTTGATTTAATAGATGAGGGGGACGCATCCTTGATAGTACAAGTGCTTGACAGTGATTTGCTTCATGGCTGAGCATCCTGGAAGGTCTTGCGCTGCATGGGAGGAGGGAAAGCCATTTTGGGATGGAGAGTTGGCCAAGGGGTGTCTCTGCTTCTAGGAGAGCAGCAGGGTGTGATGGACCAAGTCCTGGCTGGGATGCTGGACACAGAAGTTCACATGCTGCAAGGTTGCTGTATGATCCACTAGCAAATCCATTTCACCAGCCTTGGTTTCCCCTTTTTAAGAGGGCAAATGGCTCCGCCGAAATGCGCATGGCCATCTGCCGATGACAGTCACTGTTGCAGGGACCAGTGTTTTTCCTAAGTGAAAGTGCAGTGTCAGAAGACAAAAGGGTTTTCTCTGCAGATTGATTCTTCCTCTCTGATATACTGAAGTGTCCAACAAATAAATTGAGCACCGATTTTTTTTCTTTTTCTTTTTTTGCCTAAAGCTAATAACCAGCTCATCACAGAGAGCAGGAGGTGCAGAAAGCAGCACCTTCAGTCCCACACCTTCTGTACAGCGCTGCCTTCTCTGGAAGGAGCTAAAAGAAATAGATGAGACCTGGCCATAGCAGAGCGGGTGATAATTTCTCCGAGCCCCTTTGCCCATCTGGCTCCACTCTGCAGATCATTTAGCGTGAAGAAAGCAATTTTTTTGCCTTTGATACTGAAAGCAGCGAGGAGGGTAATTGGTGCCTGGAAGGTGCGGTAGCTATCGAGCAATCTCAGCCCTCGCAGACCTCTGATGTACTGTAAAACTCAGAGGGGAGTTACAATTACTACCCATTGCCCTGGACAATGATTTATCTTGTAGTCACATGAAAGCAAAATCTCTCTGATCTGTTTTCCCCCACCCTGTACCTGATCAGGATGTGTCATATCTCAGATGAAAGGGACTTTCTTTTCAAATGCCGCAAGGAAAACCTGTGTGTGACATCCGATTATTTTGCCCTTTAAAATGAGCCCTGATGAGAAGGGAGTTGTGGCAGTGCTAGTGTCCTGAGAAATTGGATGCTGAAGTGGAAACCTGGAATGCCTCATAAAGGACCACAAAGCAAATGGTTTAATGGATCTTTTTAAAGCTCCTTTTGAGGGAGGATGATGATCCAGTAGCTGAGGGCTGACCTAGGACATAGGAGATGACGCTTCATGTTGCTGCAGATGCAATAGGAAAATGAGATGTTCAACAAAGGAGAACAAATTCAGTAGCCTGGGTGGTGGCCTGAGTTACAGTAAAACCCTGGGAGCAACCACCCATGGAGGGTGCTGCATGCATGACAGCTCGATGATCAAACACACCTATCTGTGGTGGATGGCGGTTGGGACGCCAGAGTTTGGGAACTACCACATGAGCTGAGAGCCCTTCACCATCCCCTCCTGGTCCATTCAGCCCAATGTGTGCCCTGATCAGTGACTGGCACTTCAAGGTGAGATCTGGGGAGCCCTGATGGATGAAATGAGCCAAACAGGGAGCTTCTGCCTTGGTCTGGGATCGGTTTTATCTTGGCTCAGATGCCTCCTCAAAGAGCTGGCCCCCGAATTGCTGCTTGGGAGGCAGGCAGCAGTCTCCACTGCATGTTATCTCCGAGCCATAATAGCATTAATCCTCTGGAAATAGCCAAGATGTTCTAAATTTGACATTTTTACCTTCTTTTCATAAAATATAATAGCACATCACAGGCATAGACTGCATGAGAAACCCTCCCGGCAAGCAGCTGTTCCACTGATGGGGAGGATCGTGCTTGTGATATCTCTTTGTCCGATGCTCCCCTCCGACTCCTCTCTATTAACAGATGCTTTTCAAGGGAAAAAGAGGGGCTGTATATAACCCAATCTCCCACTGCTTCAAGGCAAGCAAGACCCCTTTCTTTGCTCAAGCAGCATGTTGGAAGTGCCAGTCACAGACTTACCGAGTCTCACACAGGGAGCAGGGAGAGCAGATGTGCCTCTCGCTTCTCCACCTTGCTCTTTGGCAGCTCCCAGCTGGGCATCCCCACTCTGCTGCAGATGCAGTCGACCTGGGATCCACCGTGGTGTTGACATAGTGGGGCGGCGGTGGCCACAGGACCCCTTCATGAAACAGCTTTGGGTGGTGACATGGTATTCTCCAGGACGTCTCGTGGGGGAGGAGAAACTGCAGAGGTCTTGGCTGAATTCAGGGGAAAACTGTCTAGAACTGGGTGGGTAAATTGGTGGATAAATCCACCAGAGTAAGTGGATGAATTGAGTCTCAGTTGGCTCAGCCCCATTGTTTGGTTGCAGCCCATCAGCTGCCACCCATTTTGGACCCTTTTGCTGGTAACCAGCACCCAACAAGGAGACATCCCTAAAGTTGGGTCCTTTGCCCAGCACGTGGAAGCTGAAATCAGTCAATTGATTTCAATCTGCCTTCGAAGGCCTTCTTGGGCTCGAAACTACAGGGGGGACAAAGTGCTCAGGCCAGCGTCTGCCACAGTTGTTGGCTTTTCACTGAAGAAGGATGGGAGCTCCAGTCACACCGACATGTTCAAGTGACAATCATAACTAGAAAGTGATGGTCTCTGCTTGAGAGATGCTTGAGACTATCTGTGAGATGTAGGAGGGGGGAAAGGTCCCAGGAGAAAGGAAGGGGGTTGGCCCAGTCTGGACTAGAGCATTTGATATCTTAATTATAAGGGAATGTCCCCCTCTTAGGTAGGAGAAAAAAAAAAGTGAGTTTCTTTGAGCATTTTTTGCCTCCAAATAATTTCATTGAAGAGGGCTGAATGGAAGAACTTAATTCAGAGACTGGGCTAAAAATACTGTTCCCTTAACTCCTTACATGCATAGATGAACATTTTGTCTCCAGTTGTACCCAACCTCTCCTGTCTCCTGCGACCACTGGTACGTGTGCCGGGGCATTTTCTGCTTTTGCCTCAGCTCCCCCCTGCTCCCGGATGGGAGATAAACAGATGTGCCCTAAATCAGCACTTCTCAGTGCTCACTCCGCCCCCTCCTCCCCAAATTATCTTTTCTTCTCTACAGGATGATGCTATGATAGCACACAAGAGCTTCAGCTGTGGACCTGGACACCTTTAGTGTTATTGAGGCCACGAGTGCTGGATCCTGGCATGTTTTAGGGCACAGAAAACACCCCGGTTCTGAATATAGATCAGAAAAGGGTGCTGAGGAGCTGGGGGCAGCTTGTCTTGATCAGCAGTGCTCTGTTGCTCTCCTGTCGAGGCTCTCATTTGGGATAGGGACAGTGCAGCAGGATGTCACCAAACGCTGTTGTGGCTCAGGGCCACCACAGACCCTGTTCACACTGTCCTTGCAGCACATCTGTCCTTTTGTGGTGGCTCTTGGTGAGGCTGGAGCCTGAATCCTTACTTTAATAGTTTATTTAAAAGCACTGAGCCCTTAAAAAAGTGAGGGCTGCAAGTGCAATAAGACTATTACTTGATACAAACAAAGAGGCATATAACTGCCGGTAAAGGACATGATGTCCACCAGTAGCTTTAGAGTCTATAGATCAAATGCTGCTGTGACCTACTCTGCTCTGACAGCTGAATGTTTCCCTGAGAGCATGTGTATTAATTTTTTAAAATAAATATGGTTGTGCCTTCTCTGAAGGCAATTGGATTTTTGCCATTGCTTTTGACAGAAGTAAGATGTTCTCTGCCCACAACTCCTTGCAGAAAGTGCGTAATCCACAAGGTGCGATGTGGATGGTGGGGAGGACGCTCTGGGCAGGACTGGCTGCTAGCACTGGCCTGAGCCTGAGACAGGGCAGTGTGTTGCCTGCGGTCTGTGTGGGATGACAGATAATTTCTGCATTAGCTTTTTGCCTCTGCAGTCCATGAAGCTGGTGCCATTTATCCAGCAGTCCTGGGCTCTCCTCCATAATTCCCAGGTGCTGGACTGTCATTGGTGTCCCCTCTGATTCCCCTGAGCATCACAGCTTCAGCTGGGGGAGATGCTGACAGCAACCCAGCCAGAAGCAGGCACGGATTTACTGTGGGGCCCCCCTCCCGTCCTGCTCATTCCCACCTCCCAAGAGAGCACTCGCAGCAGTGGCAGTGCACTGCCTTTTCCCATCCCTTCAGGTGGTTTCCACGTCTGGCTTTGAAAAGTCAGATGGACACCAGCTGATGGCTGCTTTGGTACCCTCTAGCACACATATGTAGCTGCATCTTGGACCCAATCCCAGAGGCATTGTCCCTTAGAAAAAAAAACCAAGACAAAACTCACCACAACTAAGGCTTCTCAATACCTTCACACCTTATTAATCAGCATAGCTTCATCAGCTGTGATGGAGCTGGCCCAATTCACACTAACCAAGATCCAGCTGGGTATTGTTGTCCCAACTGCTTTATTGGCAGATTGTTCTGCCTTCACACCAGCAAGCCCACTACCCTCTGAGCTATCCTTTTACTTTCAGCTGGGCTATTTGTGTAGGAAGGCTGTGCTTGGGGTGGGTTAGAGGAGTGCAGATTGTTCCATATACCACCACAGGTCTCCTGTACCACAGATGGGTTCATGGATGGTGAAAGTTTTCTATGGAAAAGAGTCTCAGCAGCACTTGATTATGCAAGAGGATGCTCACAGAAGTGCATGACTTTCCGGCTAACACAGCCAGTGCTTGTTCCTCCACGAAGCAGAGTTATAGCTGAATGCCGCTTCACAAAAGCCTTGCTGTCAGCAGAGAGCATGGAGATGCTCCGTGCTGTGTGTTGTGTGCGTAAACCCTATGCTCCTCTGGATTAATGCCATGACAGAGCGGCACAGCACTAGCAGGGCGAAGGAGGCTGCGTCGCCCAGCTTGGGCAATAACCACACGTGAGTGTGGTCATGCCTTGAGTTATAGTGCAGCTCTGTTGATAAATTCAGGAGAGGATCGTATTTTAATTTTATTTTGAGCTTGTGCTCACTCCTGTCATGAGTTCGAGCTCTTCCAGCAAATGCAAGAGCAAGAGACATCTCTGAGAAGATGTTGAAACCAGTTGATGTTCTCAGCTGCTCACAGGACTGCAGGAGCCGCTGCTCTCAGAAGCCTTCCAAGTATCAGGAGAGTCACCACAATGCCCTGAGCAGCAGCACAGGCTTTCTCTGAAGCCAGTAAGTAGCAATGTTTCATGACTTTATTTAGATGAAATATCTTTGTGCTAAAGAGGATCCACGCAGCTTTTCATAATTTTCAGGGAATTTTTGGCCAGCGTCTAGAGGATATATGGGAGAAATACTGAAGGCGGCAATTGTTGGGCTATGAAAGGACTTTCTGGCTTCGTAGTAACCAAATTTTTTAATGAGAAGCTTTCCTCCTTCCTTTTAATCTTCTTTTTAGCATAGGACTGAGAATTTTGCGCTAGGCACATGCAAACTTGCCAGCAATGGAGAACGCAAAGAGCCATAACAAATGAGAGGGCAAGTAGCTCCTTCCGTATTTACTCAACGCTGTTGCTCCCCAGGCTGCCGGCACCGCTCTGCGGCGAAATGAAGCATTCACCAAACATCTAGTCTGGTTCCTAATCTGAGAGGTTATTGGTGGTAGCTGGTGATATGTTACTGGGGCAGCCGTGGCATGGCAGCACTGCTAAATATTACAGATGGCACTCCATCAATGAAGCTGCAGCTCTGCATCAAAAATTAATATCCTCCTAAGCTGTCAGGATCCACGCACGCGTGTGTTGGCACAGTGAGTTAATAAAATAGCCAGCTTAACTAGGTGTATTTAGGGGATGATCCAAAGCCTATTTGAATCAGTGTAACCCCTTTTCTTGCATGCACACGAATTATCTCTGCTAGCACTTCCAAGTGGCCATTGGCTCAAGCGGTTATGACCGGCAGTAAGAGGAAGGTCACCTATAAATCTCTGTAGATGGGTACAGCGCTCAGTTAATGCAGTTTAAATCAATGTCTCATGTGAGAGGCCCAGGGGCTCCTCGGTGATTAAGATACTATTTCTATTAAACATTAAAGGCTGCTCTCCTTAAAGATTTTACCTGAGATGCACTCTGAAGAACAATCCCAGGTGACAAACCCCTGTTTCACTCAGCGTAAGTAGGCTCTGCGTTACTAACCATTACCGTTGCCATTACTGTTTGTGGCAAATGTGCCGATCCACCCTGCCCTCCCCTTTGAATAAGTGCTGCTTAGGGTGGCAGCAAAACAAAGTTGATTCCCTGTTTTCTGAAGTTAATAGTGTCTTTCATAGATACCTTCCTTGGTTGTGGTCAGACCCCTAGTGAACATCTCCATGGCCATCACTGCAGTAGCTGGCTTGGGATCAAGGAGGATCTATCGTGCCTGGGAATGCTTCAAACCACTTTGGTCCAGGTTTTATATCATCTGCACAGTTTTCAGGGTCTGTCTGGTTCCTCCTGAGAACAGAGGAACATCTCCAGCACTGCCAGCTACAAGTGTCTGTTGGAGCACCTCAAACGGAGGCAATGGATCTGCCACTGCTGTGCATTTGGGTTAGGGAATTATCTGGGTAAGAAAAAAAACATCAGCCAACCTGAGAGAACTGAGTTTGTAGATTTTTCCCTTGCCTTGGATCTATTGCTAATTCATGGATTCTGTGTTGACGGTGATGGCAGGAGGAAAGGAGGGGGGGGAAAAGGAAGACAGGGTTTGATCCTGCTAAGGGAAGCAAGCTCATGCCTCCTCTCCTGGTATAAATGGAGCAAGGAAAGGTGAAGGGTTTAGCTCAAGCACTAAGAGTGATTCAACGGGACAATTCAGGTGAATAAGGACTACTCTGGGCTGTCCTGGAGGATGCTCTGCATTACCTGAATTGGAGCCACGTCCTGTGGATTGTAAACATACTTCATATTCAAGGTCCACGCCTTCCCCTATTGCTCTCACCACTAGTCTGTGCCACGCTCCTGGTGCTGGAAGTACTTGCTGGAGGGTGACCCATAGCAGCTCTGCTCACTGTGGGCCCTGGTGTGGGGCATGAGCAGCCCCTGGTCTCTGTGGGTGGAACAAAAGCTCTGTTTTGCACAGA